>JACXVL010000246.1:4426-76729 GCA_014898675.1 Athelia sp. TMB | reverse complement strand
CAAAACTTCGATAACGTATTATGACCTTGGACATACATGACGGTGTCGACCCTTTAAAGGTTTGTCGTTCGATATTATGCTCAAGCTGCCTATCAATATCCTGATCTCGCTGGAATGCTGTCACACTTCAAAGGATTTCCCTCGTGATAGGATTGCGGAGGAACATTTCAATTTCCCCTTGCAGGCGCTGCTTGACTACAAGGACATCTCACGGGTCCCGGTTGGTCAAAACTTAACTTTGCCGATACCCCCTTTCTTCACTCGTGCCATTGAAGGATGGACGACTTTCATACACCCATACACACCTCATCATGCCTTCGCCGAATGTTCTCCGTGGGATACTGTGCGGTGCTACGCCCATGTCCTTATCTCTAGCATGACTTTAGTGCTTGAAACCGAGAATCGCAAGCAGATCGAAGCCGCGTCCTCACAAATCGCTCCTTTGTGGCACAGCGTTTGGATATGGCTTCAGATACTACACTACGGCGGGGATTCATCATTCGCCCCCCCTACAGAGGGCCATCTCCCTCCAGTGTACACAAGCGGACGTGCAGCGGTGTTCAGAATGCTTAATGTGCTGCTCTACAACAAGCCGCAAATTCCCCTCCGTGAAGTACTCATCAAAACAGAGAGACTGGACGAGATTATTGCAACTATGTGGATTGATGAGGGGTTAGATGTCAACGCCACCAATGGCTTCCAGGCATCTCATCTGATCCGATCTGACCCTCTCACTGCTCCGCCGCCATTCCTTCTCGAGATCGTGGCACGATGTGGAGGAAATACAGACGACGTGGTGAGGCTCTTGCTCTGTCGCATCAAACACAACATAAAGCAGTCGACGCCGGACTTAGAATCTTTAAAACAGGATTACAATCTTCTATGGGGCCAGCTGGAACGCGACAATACGGGGATCATGCTCTTGCGGCAGGCGATATTATTTCATCCCGCATTCATAACAACGATGGTCGACATGATTTCATTGCTCCTCGAACACCAACGATCGCAACCAACACCCTTAATATCTGAATGCATATCAATCCAGTTGGATACCATCTTCCGGCACGTCTATATAATGGGCTTTGACTCTGTTCTTCAACTTGCCGAAACTACCATCCTCAGCCTCCTTACACAAATATCTTTGGCCTCCGTGTCGACACCGAAATCGAAAGCTGTCTATTTCTCAATGGCATTACAAATCTTCATCGGCAGATTTACTTTTTATCGGCCGGTTTTCGTGCTTGTGAGGAGGAGTCTCATGACACCAGATGTCGCACATCGGAGGCGAATTGGCCTTATTGGCCAGCACATGATAGCGCTCCAGTCTCATATAGGCGCCTGGCTGAAGATTAGGAAACTAGAAACTCAGCATGTGTTGGACTGCGGAAATCTTCGGGTGCGATTCTCAGCCATTATATGACCATTCCGGATTTGCTCAAAACTGATGTATAAATTACATATATATAGTGTACAGAAGCGGACACTGGATACGCCTTTCGCAGATGTTCTGGGTGTAAGCTCGTTCAATACTGCAGTAAGGACTGTCAAAAATTCCACTGGTCCGAGCAACACAAATTTCTCTGCGCAGAAATGTGCTCCTCCGATAGAAGTGAGTGATCAGCTTTTTTTTGACTTGCCCTACTAATTGCTCGTTCGCCATGTTATCCAGAATCTATATGCCTGTCATCTCCTAACCTTCGATTTCTGAGTCATGTGGTTGCACATGATTGTATGTCGTTGAAAATCGAGCAGACCCAACCATTCCTACAAGACCTCTCGACCGACCCTCACCAGCGGCTCAACGTGCCACGTACGTCCGTGCTCCTTCTTGACTATAGCTACCAGCACGAGAGCCTCGAACCGATGTCACGGCGGTTGCAGATAGAGATCCTGGATTTCACAACTGGAGCGGCATTAACCTGTATCTCCAAAATTGCGCCTCGACTGAAGGTCGCAAAGTTGTGGCATGGAGCATGGGCGAAAGCGGAAGTTTACCGCCGTGAAACGACACGGTTTGTTGCACCTGTGCTGGCCCTTCTGCCATCAGAGTCGGAGAATCCACAAGCGATGACTGCGTTCTGCACGATTCATGGCGACGAAGTAGACGGGGAGCGACAATTGGCTCACATCAGGTGGCTTCATCGAATGTGATCAGGGGTGTATATGTATTTCTTGTTTTAATTCAGCCATCTAGTTCTTCTGCTCCAATCCATAGCGAGAGTGATTATTCATATCGACCACAGATATAATGTCATTGATCAGCTACCACACCTGCCTGTTCTCGATACTCTCGAACCACCTAGTTTGGATTGAGCACGCCTCCTCACGATATAAGAAAAAAGCGACTCGCTTGGCGACATGCGGCCTACTCTCAGCCACTCAGATTCTGTTTGGACACTTACATCTCAGCGCGGAGGTCAAATACGAAGAAACTGGTTTATGAACATTTCGAAACTCTCAATGTCTCATCCCACGTTGGCTGAGTTCATAGTCCGCACAAATTTGAGCAGGCATGTTAAATTATCAAGCATAAATGATCATAAGTATATGCCATTACATTCATCAGATCGACATTCGATGAATCCACCTGATTTGGATCTTACATAACATGCCCCTCCCTGCTATTGTTGAAGTAGACTCCACAAAGCGCAGTGACTGCTTCCGGTTTCTCCCATTCCGAGGGCAGGTACACAAAGACAGGCACGACGTAGGCCAGGAAAGCAGATTTTGGCCAAATTGAGCACGACCATGCCGTGTGCCATTCGTTTGTAAATTTCATATGCGGCGCGCTCCTGCGCAGAACAGCCTCTGTGGTAGGATCTTCGATATTCAGGACCTTGGGAATCACAGGATTCGGTGTCGGTTCGCCTTCCTCGTACGCGTAGTCAAGGAAGAGAAAGAATTTGCGAGGCGGGTCTAGTGTAATCTGCGAAGGGCTCGATGGGGGGTCGCTGAAGAACGACCGCTCGTTAGACAACGGCATCAACTGTACAAGTTGCCCGGTAATGACATGACTGAGGAAGCGAAGATTGGGACCAGCCAAGAAATCCCCGGCTGCGTGAAAGAGAATGGGGCGATAAGTTGAGTATGTTGAAGCAGAAGAGAAAATATTCACTTGGTGTGCACGAGCGCATCTGCCGACAAAGAACTTTGTGCTGTCCGAGCCAATGCTTTGTCTGACAGACTTGGCTGCAGTATTGCACGAGTTTGCAGCCGGAGCAACGCCTAAAAGAGTGTCCAGTCCTCAACTTTTCGCACTGGGGAAGCGGGTTAGGGATTGAGATAGAGAACGGCGCGGACGTCAAAAATCGATGCACCTGTAGGTTTCCGCAACAAATGCTGAATATTGGTGCCTCCGCCGTAATTTTCTGCCATTCTGACATTCGAGAGATCAACGCGGAAAGATGAGGATTGACAGGGCTCAGTTTTTTGTAATCGGACACGTTAATTTCCTTGATTCTGGCTAGCATAGAGAGGAGAATAGGTCGGTATGCTCCAAACCTACAAAAGACGGATCGAAGCAACTTGGTGCATGCAACCACAATCCTATGGTCTGATCCGCAATTACTCGAGTTAACTTGCACGATGAGCTTGAAGATCGTGGTTCTCATGAGTTGAACGACGCAATCGTAACCGGTAATTTGAAAACGCCTGAAAATAACATCCATCTGGAAGGCTAGGAGGTCTGTGATTGGTTCTGTGGGTTGCGTTTCTTTGAATTTGAGCAGGAGTGCCAAAACGTCAACCATGGTCGCTATGAGCGTCCGCTGCGATAGTATGGCTGGACGTAAGATCTTGGAGCCTGTGTCACGGAGCTCGAGCTGATCCATCAGAAGGGAGTTGTCGAATCGCAGAGCAGTCAAATCAGGCACTGGCTGCTTGGCATTGATTTTGATGCGACGTAACAAAATTTTGACGACGATATCTGCGCGTCCCCCACATTGACCCAATACTTCGGGGAGCAGGAGTGGCGGAGCAAATGGAAAATCGGATTTAAACAGGATCGACGCCCCATAGCCGTTTGCCTCAGGGGTGCCAGCACCCTCGTCGATCCACATCGTGGCGATCATCGCCTTCAATCCGTCTGTCCGTGCCACCAAGGTAGAGAGATGAGTCCGCGGATCCGAGTGGAGAAACGCGAATAGAACTCTTATCACCCATAATGGACCGGTTGCATCTCCGGATTCTGAGATTGACGGGTTCTCTTCCTGAGCGCAAAGTACTTGAAGCCAAATCCAAATGCTGGGCCACAAAGGCATGATCTGGAAAGACGCAGGTTCAATCTCCTTGGGATCGCCCCCTTCAAGGATCCTGATCATCATGAAAAGCTGACGAAACACATATTTCCGCACGGGATCCCCCGAGGAGCAGTCGAAGACGTGTTGAGGGGTGTACGGGATGATATGCTTCTTCCATCCTTCGATGGCACGTTCAAAGGACCGTCGATTGGGCAGGGTGGGCATATCAGAGATTATGTCATCGTATGGGAAGTTCTTGATAGAGGTCGCAGCATGGCATTTGGTGAGGTCTTGCACTGAAACGCAGTTTGAGAGCCTGAACCATGCTACTGACCTTGAGGGGGCTTTCGTGCGCAGTGATTTGTAATACCATATTACCAGCCAGAAATGCCTTTTCTGATAAAGAAAGCTCGGAGGACCTCTGAATTCGAAGTCGTCCTAAGTGAGTGAAAGCTATTTGAAAAAAAACGATGAGGAGGGCTTTAGCGAGAAGCTTGCCCTAAAGCGTACGCCAGCTTGTCGCGTATTGCCAAACTCACACCTTGTCTTCTTCCCCTCATGTCGCGACTATCACTAGCGCTCGCGGTCATCAAAGGATGCACCGCATTCCTCACCCTATCCTCAACTTATCTACAGCTTTAATTTTGTCGACAGCGCCTCGACCCCAACGGCCACGAATGTCCTCCCAAAATATCGCTTATTTCGCCGAGATGCGCTTAAGCCCAAGCGCACGACGCGTTGCGGGGCTTGTAGTCGGTCCACCCATGGGCGCATCTCCAACTCGCCATCCGCTGAGCGTAACGGCGACGCGAAGCTATGGCGCATCAGCATCGTGTGCGGGAGCCTCGATCGGCCGTGATACATAGCCTCGCGCGAGGTGAGTACTACAAGTACACCAGCGCCGACGCGAATACCATCTCATCACATTCTCGCCAGCTCACCTTTGAACAACATGTCTTCGAGCCCTTACTACCAGCAGCAGGCACCCGCACCTGCCTATGACAATGCGCACAATCAGGACCAGGGATACCAGTACCAGCAGACCGCCTACAGCCCGAGCCCCTACCGGCCTGTCCGATCGGCGTCTCCTCCGCACAGCCGGGGTCTGGCGCGTACCCCAAGTCCTACTCCCAGCGAGGCCAGATTACTAGCGGGCGGGAAAACTTTCGATCTGCGCGCGTCGCTTGCTCCCAAGCGCGAAAATATGTGTACGGGTCGCGTCAGCGGTTTTTTTAGCAACGCGCTGACATTGGCAACAGGGTTCATCATAGGATTCGTCCTGCTCCTGGTCGTCCTGATAGTGTTTGCGGTGCTGCACGACAAGATCATTATTGCGCTGCAGCCCGCCGCGAAGTGGGTGGCCAAGTAAGTCCAGTCCGTCCGCATTGCGCCAGAATCAGTTTCTCATGCACGCCTGCTCCAGGACGAAAGGCGGCTGGGCGATCCCCCTCGGACTCATCTTCGTGCTCTCCTTCCCCCCGCTCTTCGGCGCGGACCTCGTCTCCGTCATGGCAGGCGTCGTGTACGGTCCCCTGATCGGCTTCGGCATCGTCGCCGCCGGCGTGCTCCTCGGCGAGCTCGCGAACTACTTCACCTTCAAGTACGCCTGCTCCGCGCGCAGCGAGAAGCTGAAGCAGACGAACGTCAAGTACGCCTGCCTGGCGCGCGTCGTGCAGGAGGGCGGGCTGCCCGTGGCGGTCGTCGCGCGGTACAGCGTCATCCCGTCGCACGTCGCCACCGCGCTCTTCGCGACGTGCGGGATGCAGCTCTGGGTGTTCGTCGCCTCCGCGGTCGCGTCGCTGCCGAAGAACTTCGTGAACGTGTACATCGGGTACGCGTTCGAGGCGGAGGCGACGGGCGCGGGGGCGAAGAAGAGCAAGCTTATCAACATCGTCTTGGTCGGTGTGACGGCCGTGGTCACGGTCTTCGCGATGAGATTCATCGACGCGAAGATCAATGCGGTGAAGGAGGGGGTCGTCTATGAGCGGCGCAAGGCTCGGTGGGTCATGCTGTTTATAGTAAATGGAGATTGAACTGACGCCTTTGATAGTGGATTTGGGGCTAGCCAGGAACGCCTTGTGGACCCGTCCATGATTGCGCTCCAGCCGCCGAAATTCCAGGAGCCGCGCTACGAGCAGAGTGTCTAGGCACTTCATACCCCCCTACCGTTTCTTTCTCATTTTGCATACCCAGGCCTGTGGCTTACTAGTATTTACCTTTTTCTTCTTTTTTTTTGTGGTTCTTTTCATTCTATCGTACGCTTCATCATGCTTCATCGTGGCACTCCTTCACGCATATACTTGTATTTATATTGGGTCTATTTGGCCCCGCATCTCTCAGTTAGTGTTCGGGTTGCTGGGAGATGTAAGAGCAGTGTTCTTGTTCCACCTTAACCTGATTGCCACGCCCGTGATTACGATTACTCGCTGGATGTGTATTTCTTTTGCCTAAACTTCAACATGGTCTTGTACTTGCCTATAATTTAATGATGCATAATGCGGTAGAGTTCAGTACATCTGCATATACACTAGCTATCTGGCTCCTATCTCTGTCAGTGCTCGGGCTGCTCGGAGAGAAACTCTGTTCTACTTCTACTCAACCCGATTGCCATGCCCATGATACCGATATCGAACAAGGTTGCTCACTTGAAGGCCTGGTCTCCAAGTTGAACTGCGGTATTTATTTTGCTTCACATCCAACCTTCACGATGATCTATAACATATATACCTTGTATTCAACGATCCTCGATGTAGGGGAGTTCTATCAGAATCTGCAAATACATATACTGCACAAACTATTTTTGGAACTGAGACTCTGGGTCAGGTTGACAGGTGTCAGGAACGCAATTTGAAACTGGCAATTGGTGGCAGTGGCAGTGCACCCAGTGACAGTCCACTAAAATCGTCGTCGAGATGCTGCAATATCGATCCCAACCTTTGTGCTCGAATCGTTGATTGATGTTGACCTCACTGATCTCCCCTTTCTGCACCCTCTCAGCATACGTACTTGACACTTGAGCGCGAAATGAGATGCATTCCCATCGCTGTGCTGTAGATCTTATCATTGAAAGCGATCAGAAAGTGGATACTGCTCCCACTATCGGCCGCTACGAGCGCTGCGTAGTCTCCGGGATATCTTCCTTTGATCACCGCCCAGTCCCGCATTTTGAATAGCAGGCAGATTACGTCAGCTGCCAGCTGCATCTAACCGTGAAGAATAGTGGTGCGAAAGCAATGCATGTCTCGCATTGATTTACTGCGCGATTCTGTACGTTCTGTACGTACCGCACCGCGTTGGCTGCGTACACAAACCGCAGTGATGTCGATGCCCCTCCCCATCGCCCGGGTTACTGCACGGACTCGCGACTTGCGAGTGTGTCGCCGCCTCTGCAGTTTCGAAAATTGAAATAGCCTGCACTTGTGATTCAGATTTGTCGATGGATGGGCCTTGTGATGACGTCGGACACTTTACTTTGTTTCATTTCTCACCATGAGCGGCGCCCATCACCAGAAGTAGAAAGAACGGCACCTCAAATACGGGATGCGCCAGACTCTCCATAGATCTGAACTGCTATTCAACCTTCCGGCGCAGCAGCGTGCGCAGCGCCGAGCATAAGTCGCCGACGCGAGGAGGTAGGTTGCCTAACGGCCGATCGACGGGGGGCGGTGCAGCATCAAGGACGCGCACGCAAAGAGGGTTGCGGGCCTTACGGAACGGGCGTGAAATGGCGATGATGCCATGAATCTATGGCAACTTTTCATCAAATACCTGGAGCTTCTCGCACTGATCGTGGCGGACAGCCTCCTGCGTGTCCATATACAAAACACCCCAACTTGAACGCCCATCTGCACACACCCCGGCGCGACGCCCATCCTCAACGGCCTCCATCGACATCTAACGCCTGAGACGAAAAAGACAACAACGATAGCAGCAATGGCGAGTCCCCAATACTCATACGCCCCGCAGGAGCCGGCGCCCATCCACAGCAGCGCGGACCAGGATCACTACGAGACGAGCCGCACGCCCTCGCCGCTGCCGCCCCCGAGCACGCAGTACGTGCCGCCCTACGCCACGCCTTCCCCGCGGCGCGCCGAGGGCGCCCCCTACAACCCCTACGCCGCGCAGGAGCCGTACAACCCCACCGCATACAACCCCAACACGCTCGCGCCGCAGTACGGCGGGCTGGAGGCAGAGTCAGTGAGAGATGGCGGGCGCACCCCGAGCCCGACGCCGAGCGAGACGGAGGCGCTGGAGGAGAAGAAGATGATGAACTGGAAGAAGACGCTCAGCCTCGAGCGGAAAAACTGGCGTGGGTCTTCTCATATCTGATGCGATAACGATGCTGATGCGCGGATTTAGCGCGGCTCGCGATTATCACCTTTTTCCTGGTCCTGGTCATCCTGTTCTCCGTGTTCCAGAACCAGATCATCAAGGCGCTGCAGCCCGCCGCGAACTGGGCGCACAGGTGCGTCCCCCCTCCCCCTTTTCCCGCGAACTCACGCTGATATATGGCGCAGGACGAAGGGAGGCTTCCTGATCCCGCTCGCGCTGCTGTTCATCCTCTCCTTCCCGCCGCTCTTCGGCGCGGAGTTCATCGCGATCCTGTGCGGCGTCGTGTGGGGCGCGGGCTACGGCTTCCTCATCGTGCTCGCGGGCCAGTTCTTCGGCGAGCTCGGCAACTACTTCGCGTTCAAGTACCTCTGCATGGCGCGCTCGCAGAAGCTGCAGAAGAACAGCATCAAGTACGCCGCGCTCGCGCGCTCCGTGCAGGAGGGCGGCCTGATCGTCGCCGTCGTCGCGCGCTACAGCATCATCCCGGGGCACCTGATCACGGCGCTCTTCGCGACGTGCGGGATGAAGCTGTGGGTGTTCGTCGTGTCGACGCTGCTCTCGATGCCGCAGAACTTCGTGAACGTGTACATCGGGAGCGAGTTCGAGCTCGAGGAGGAGGGGAAGAGCACGACCGCGAGCAAGGTCGCGAACTACATCACGATCGCGGTCACCGTCGTCGTCACGATCGCCGCGGGACGGTATATCGACGCGCTGAACAACAAGCACAAGCCAGCCATCGTGTACGAGCGCAGGAAGGCCCGGTGAGTACTTCTGGAGCCCGGGTTGCGCTTTCGCTGACTTTGCGTTTTCTAGCCAATTCGCAGCGAGCTCGACGGCGTTCGACTCGAGCACCGCGCGGCTGTATGTGCCACCAGCAGAGGAGATCGAGATGCCCGCGCGCGGGCACACGCCGAACCAGTACAGCGTGTAGTGGCTTTCGCGCGACGATGGACTTCCTGCGACTTCTTTTCTCTGCCCCATACCCTCTTCTCACGCGGTTTCCCGTGCACCGCATACCTACTTATCGCACGCTTATGTATTGACCATGTATTCGTACTCCTGAGCCTGAATGCAGCCGTTTTGACAGTCGGTTCTTGCCACGCGCGTCAAGCTCAAGAGTCCAAGGTGTGTATTGCTGTTGATGGATTCAGGAGACTAACATATCGCTATAAATGTGAAAATTTAAAGATGATGATTGACAGAGGAGAGTCGCGACTTGGGATCTGGGCCATGCCGCGAGCCTCGAGGATGCAATGTGCTCTGGCGCTAAACCACTCACAAATAGATGGCGTTGCGATTGCTTGCAGTGACCCCCACTCCCACCCCCGTTTCATCATCCTCATCCTCCACATCTGAGCCACATCATGTCAAACAGTTATCACCCCCCCATCGCGCAGCAGTGGCAGCCGGACGGGAGGCCCTACGGCGCGTCCTATGTGCCCTACGCCCCGCCGCAGGCGCCATACGCCGCCTACCAACCGATCGCGACGTACGAGTCCCCGTATGCGTCGCCGCCGCCGCCGATAGCCGCCCCGCAGCCATACAAGCCCGATCCCGGCGCGTCGTACAATTCCTACGCGGCCGTCCCTCCGTATGGGGGGTATGGCGCGGAGCCGAGAGCGTACGGCGTGCGCACGCCGAGCCCAACGCCGAGCGAGATCCAGGCGCTGTACCAGAAGCGGTCGTTCGACTGGCGGCGCACGTTCTCCCTCGACCGGGAGAACTGGCCGCGCCTCGCGCTCATGGGCGCGGCGCTCGCGGTGTACATCGCGTTTTCGGTGGAGCAGGATCGGATTATCAGGGCGCTGCAGCCGGCAGCGACGCATTGGGCGCATGAGTGAGTGCCAGCCAGTTCTACAGGTGTTGGGGGCGTGGCTGAAGATCGGGCAGCAAGAGGTTCGGGTTCTTGATTCCTATCGGGCTCATCTTCGTCCTGTCCTTCCCCCCGCTGATCGGGGCGGATTTCGTGGCGGTCCTCTGCGGCGTCGAATGGGGTGCCAAGGGCTGCCTCTTCGTTATCGCCGGCCAGTTGTTGGGGGAGGTTGCGAACTACTTGTAAGCTCCAGCTCCAAATCTAGTATTCATGAATGACGATACCGACCGCATTTGCCCCCGATAGTGTCTTCAGGTACGCGTGCTCGAGCCGCTCCCACGAAAAGAAGGCGAGGAGCGACACGACCTACGCGGCGCTGGAGCGCGCGATCCGGCAGGGCGGCGTGCTCGTCGCCGCCACCGCGCGCTACAGTATCATCCCCACGCACGGGAGCGCGGCGCTGTTCGCCGCGTGCGGGATGCGCTTCTGGGTCTTCCTCGCGTCCGTCGTGCTCTCGCTGCCGAAGAACCTCGTGAACGTGTACATCGGCGCGACGTTCGAGGCGCAGGAGCAGGGGCGCGGCACGCCCGCGCGCGAGGCGGTGAAGTATGCCATGGTGGGGCTCACCACGGTGGTGACGGTCGTCGCTATGCTGTACATCGACGCGCATATTGTGCGGATGCGGCCGGAGGTGGTGTACGAGCGGAGGAAGGCGCGGTGAGTGCGTTTGCGAGTGGGGGCGGCATTCTTCTGACTGCTGTGATTTTTAGCGAATGCGCGATGAGCTCAACGGGGTTCGGCTCCAGCACCACGCAGCTATATTACCCGCCGGAAGATGACTTTGCGCGCGGGCATATGCCGAATCAATACAACATGTAATGGCTTCATGCGATGATAGACCACGACTGGCCTATTCTCGTCCCATACCCTTCTGACCCCCGGTTTCCCGCAGATTACATACCTAATTATGTACCGTATTCATACAGTGATACACTGACGCTGTATCTGTACTCTCGAGAGTGAATGGAGCCATTTTTGAACGCCAGTTCTTGCTAGCGTGCTCACCCAGTCTCAGGTGCGCACGCCATTGATGAAGTGTACGCCAGCTAGTAGGCATTGTGCGTGCTGTATAAATGCAAACGATTTAAGGATTAGTGGTTGACAGAAGTGGTTGACAGAGAAGGAGGAACAAGTCAACAGGGCGAGTGCATGCTGTGCCGTGGCGGGCCGGGGAATGCTGTGCCCGCCAAGCCAAAGTACTCTCACCCCCTGCGTGGAATTTGCTAGGTAAGTCCGCTGACGCAAGCCACATAGCCTCGCATTTCCCTGCAATGGCTCCCTAACCCCTCCTCCCCCTCCTCATCCTCCTACAGCCAAGCAATGCCGATAGGGTACCGCACCTCCGACGCGCAGCAGCCGGCGCCCGACCGCAGCTTCGACGACGAGGCGCACTACGACACGCCCAACGTGCCCTACACCTCGCCCCAGGCGCCCTACAACGTCCCCCGGCCGCGGTACGAGTCCCCGTATGCGTCCCCGCCGCCGATATCCGCGCCGCGGCCGCTCGCGGGGCAGCCGTACGCGTCGCGCTTCGACGAGCACGAGGCGCTCGCCCCCGCCGCGGTCTCCGAGACGGACTTCCACTACGGCGGGCCTGATCGTGGTATGGTGGGGCGCACGCCGAGCCCGACGCCGAGCGAGCTGGCGGCGCTGGAGGAGAAGAAGATGTTCAACTGGCGCACGACGTTCTCGCTCGACCGGAAGAACTGGCCGCGGCTCGCGATCGTCGGCGCGGTGCTGGTGGTCATCATCGTGTTCGCGGTGCTGCACGATCGCATCATCAAGGCGCTGCAGCCGGCCGCGAACTGGGCGCACGAGTGAGTCGCCTCTGCTGGCGTGATGCGATGCGTGCTGAGCGATTGCAGCACGAAGGGCGGGTTCCTGATCCCGATCGGGCTCCTGTTCATCCTGTCCTTCCCCCCGCTGTTCGGCGCCGAGTTTGTCGCGATCCTCTGCGGCGTCGTGTGGGGCGCGGGCGTGGGCTTCCTCATCGTCATCGCGGGCCAGTTCCTCGGCGAGGTCGCCAACTACTTGTACGCCCCCTTCCCTTCCCCTCCACCCCCCGCCTGATCGCGCTGACACTGATCTCAACCGCAGCGCGTTCAAGTACGCGTGCTCCGCGCGCTCCGAGGCGCTCAAGAAGAAGAACATCACGTACGCGGCGCTGGGGCGCGCGATCGAGGACGGCGGGCTGCTCATCGCGGTCACCGCGCGCTACAGCATCATCCCCACGCACGCGACGACCGCGCTCTTCGCGACCTGCGGCATGCGCCTGTGGGTGTTCCTCGCGAGCGCGGTGCTCTCGCTGCCGAAGAACTTCGTGAACGTGTACGTGGGCTCGACGTTCGAGGCGGAGGAGCAGGGGAAGAGCACGACGGCGAGCAAGGCGGTTAATTATGCGACGCTCGCGCTTACGGCGGTGGTGACCGTCGTTGCGATGCGGTATATTGACACGCAGATCAATAGGGTGAAGCCGGATGTGGTGAGGGAGAGGCGGAGGGCGAGAAAGTCTGCGGGGGGCGGCGCCGCGCCGTCGGGGCTGTATCAGGAGGGCGGGGAGGATATGCCGATGGGCGGAATGGGGAGGTATAACGAGTAGTGGCGCGTCCTGGGTGTCGATGTACTCGGTTTCTAGCTTGTTTACGTGCTCTGATTCCTCCCTGCTTTTTGTGTCATACCCTTGTGATTTCCTGTAGCGTAGAACTATCTATCTGTACAATGGAGCTTTCCGAATATACTTGTATGTAGTCCAAGCAAGACATGGCAACAAATGAAACACTCAAGTCAGTCCTCCGCCACGCAATGAATGCCTGCAACCTGCCCATAGATCGACTGCAGGTGCTAGAGCCAGATGTTCCACGCCTTGCCGCTTCTGAAGCATTCAGAGGCGGCCTAGGCTTGGGACAGCAAAACCAAACAACCGTAGTCTGCCGATCCAGCTTTCTAATCCCAGCGCTTGCTCCCCATCCACCGAGAGCCACCAGATTACAAAAGTCAACGAGGATGAAGTGGCGAAGCCCTGGCCATCATGATCGCGATTACGAGGTACAAATACGCCTAATGCATTGTTTACCCATGTTGTGCTAATTCCCTCTGGGTGAAACGTACTCGCTATGCTCGCGGCGAGGCTCTCTTCACCTCCATGAGGTTGGGCCCAGTCATTAGAAAAAACACATCGCATGCGCGCCGTCGAGTAGTGGACGCGCCAAATTGAAGAGCAGCTGCAGCCCGTAGCCTGTTTCCGAGAATCGGTACCTGCAAGTTACTTGACGATGGAACGACATTGCGCTTGTACACTGCAATCCTCGCCTGCGTGACCTCGCCTAATAATTGCCTATGCGATTCCATCACCACACCTCCTGTAGACGCGATGAGAACCAGGAGCGACATTCCCATTGTGATCTGTCTCTGAGCTTGAGGCCATCGTACTTGCAACACTGAAACACCCGTAGCAAGGACACGAGGGACATGTATGCGGTGAGGTCTCGCAAAAAGTCGGCTTTTGTCGTGGGGTGCAGTTTTTCAGCGAGCTTGGGGTTTTCACTTGGCTCCCAACGCCACGTGTCAGGGATACCTCTGCAGTTGCGAGTGCAACGCTTGGTAGTCTACGAGCAATAGCGGCGGGTCAGGAGCCGTCATCAGTACCAAATAGTATGATTAGACAGACCCATTAGTCCATATGGAAATGCTGCTGCCCTCTCCTGCTGTCTGTCTTAGTGAGGGTGGCGCCCACCCGTACAGCTGTTTGAGATGAGTCGAGAGCATGCACCTCATGCCTGCAACCCACTGAGTAGTTTTGAGCGACGAAAGTAACTGACCATGCGTGCTGGCCTACACGCCCAAGAGAGAGCTCAGACAGTAATACGCTGGAGAAGTGATGACTGGTTGCCGCGAGACAGTATGGCTGAAGAATCGAGGGGCTCAGGAAAGACTGGCAAAGTTCGCAGCAATGTCTCCTCATTAAGGCGATAGACTTGAAGTACAGTAACAGTCCAGCCTAGAGGCTTCATACGAATGAAACAATATGAACATGAACAGATGGGAGGGAGAGGGACTTTGCGGCTATTGCCGTGCGTGGCAACATGTACCTTAGGGCAAGCTTCTGGCCAATGTTCGGTCCTCAGAACTCCTTGTCCCTTGCCCTTTTCACTGATCAATCCCTAGTACTCAATCGCGGCGACTTCGCAACTACTCTGAGCTTTGATTTGAAAGGGCGTACAACCTGGCAATATGGCGCTGAATATCACTGTCCACGAAAACCCCCTCAAGGTCAGTAACACGGTTCACGCTCTCGAATTGTATGTCAGTGCAGCATCTCACGTGTCAGTTGTGCCACGACGGATATGAAGAATTTCCCGTATGACGAGATAAGTTCTAACATGCCCACTCTCCACAACCGAGGGTCCTTTGACCGCGCTATTGACGGATGGAAGAAGTATATATCACCGCACACCCCTGAACACATCTTCGACTGCCCGCCTTGGGATCCCGTGCGGAACTATGTGTGTCGTCAACTTCTAGTGATGATCAAGCTCCTTGAAGGGGCCGATCCCAAGCAGATTGCGGCTGCTTCTTCTCAGATTGTTCCTTTGTGGCCGAGCATTTGGACATGGCTCCAAGTGCTCTATGCCGAAGGGAAATCATATGCATCAATTCCAAAGCCGCCTGGCAGCATATCTGGTCCGGTATGGGCTAACAGAGTGCTGTTCGCGTTTCTTCACACCGAACCGCGAACCCCTCTCTCTACCATGGTGGCAAAGACAGGCGGATTGAAAGCAATGATTGCAACGATGTGGATTGATGAAGGTACAGACAACTCCGCTGCAACCGATTGCCGCGGGGCTTCGATCCTGTTTCAATCTAATTTCCCCTTCGCTCCCCCACTTCTCATTCCTGAGATCTTGATTAAATGTGGGGGTCAGACAGACATCGCCACCAAAATCTTGCTTTGGCGTATCAAAGAAAACGCGAAGCGGGCAGAGCCGGATTTGGCTGCTTTGCGATTCGACAACTCTCTTTTGATCGACCAGCTCGAGCTTCACCACACAGGCTCCAAGATCTTGCGGCCAGCCATACTATCATACCGAATGTTCGTAATGACCATGGTTGACGTGCTGTCACTCCTGCTCACGGTCAAAGAGTCATACCCCACAAAACCAATTACAGACCTCCTAGCCTTCCAGCTAGACATCATCTTCAGGCACTTTCAGACAACTGGTTACGAATGTGTCGTCCAACTCACGAGAACCACAATTTTCGGCCTCGTTGTACAACTGGCCCAAAGTAATTGCGGGTCAGACCATAGGATTGTCGCTGCATCCACCAGGTTGCTTCGAACCGTCTTGTGCAGATTTGGAGTCTATCGATCAATTCTTCTCGCTATGTTACACAGAATCAAGGAGAGCAACATGATTGATTACAAGAAAACGGGCCCTGTCAATCGTCATTTTGACGCCTTTTTGTCTCGAATGTTGACGTGGAGAACAATCATGCTAGGGGAACCAATATTCACAATAGATTGCGGTAATCTACGGGTGCGTCTATTTTTGACTTCATTCTCTACACTAATTCCTAACTCGCTTCCCCAGTGCGAAAGGTTGGACACCGGTCACTTTTTCAGTCGGTGCTCTGGTTGCAAACTCGTTCAATACTGCAGCCAAGCTTGTCAGAGAAAGCACTGGTTCGCACAGCACAAAGCTCTGTGTTCGCAGATGCGCTCGTGCACACGACGTGAATATTTTCTATTATGCCTCTAAGTACCCTACTTATCGCCCCGTTCTTTCTTTCATGCAGACGGGAATTGCTTGGCCGGTCCTGAGCTTCGCTTCCTCAGTCATGTCGTTACCGGACAACTCGTACAATTGATAGGGTACTCTGTGGAACGGGGTTACTTCAGGTGCTCCTCATCGGACCACTCGCATATCACGCTCGGCCAGCCTCGCAAAGTCTTTCTCTTCCTTGACTACGCGCACGAGGAAGATAAAATAACGCAAAACCCTGTCGTTCCCAAGGTCATGGATTTCGAAGATTTTGATACAAAGGCCACTCTACGCAAGAGTGCGCCTAATATAAAATTTACAAAAGAATGGCATGCTGCATGGTCACGCTCAGTTTGGCCTCCGTCCAGTTTTCTGGGCTATGTCGTGCCTGTCTTCGTGTACCTGCCTTCCGAATGGGAGAAACCAGAGGCCATCACTGCGCTTGGTGGAATCTACTGGGACAAACGCGGGAACGGGCAGTTTCAAGTTCACATCAGGTGGATTCATCGAATGTAAATCTGAATCTTGTAACAGTACAACTTTGTGCAGACTATGAATTGATATTACGATCGTGCCAGTGTGAAGAGTCTTTGAGAGCGTCGAAATGTTCACCGACTTGGTTGTGCTATCTGATCTCTCTGAAATCGTACACAAAAGACCGAGGAGTCTTGAGCAGCCAAAAAGGCACAGTCGCTGCGTTTTAATCAATCATATTATAGCGTAAACCAAGCCATGCTAAAGATTTGTCCCCACAAGCGTCGAAAAATTATTTCTACTGTAGTAGGCAGCCGTACAGGTTGAATTTTAAGTGCAAGAAGTCCGAGGTAAGTCCATGAATGCAGGATTGGAAGGGTATAGCAAAATGTAGTCAAAAAATCGACAAGTCGGGGCAATCAGACATTGTTGCTCTGTTCAAAGCGCTCCTGCTGGGGTTTTTGAGGTTGAAGTGCAATCGTTGATGAGTCATATGACGTTTCGGCACTACCCGCAGTTTGACTATTGAATAGCTTGTTAAATATTGCCCAGATGTATGAAATTATAGAGAAAGACTCACCGAGCCTTGCGCCGTTCATAGATAACCTCCTCCTTCACCCCGTTCACACGCGAATCGATGAAGCGCATCGCTATCATCGTGATCACCACCGTCGCCACGATCAGGAGGACGTTGATGAGCCTGCTCTTCTTGCTCCCCTTGCCCGCTGCATCCGCTTCGAAGGCCGAGCCGATATACACGTTGACGAAGTTTTTGGGCAGGGATGCGATGGCGGAGACAACGAAGACCCAGAGCTTCATCCCGCAGGTCGCGAAGAGCGCGGTGGTCGCGTGCGAGGGGATGACACTGTAGCGCGAGACGATGGCGATGGGGAGCCCGCCTTCTTGGATGACGCGTGTGAGACAGGCGTAACGGATGTTCGTTTTCTTGAGCTTCTCGCTGCGCCCTTGGCAGAGGTATTTAAAGGTGCTGAAGTGTGATATTAGCTGCAGGCATAGCGCGGGCGTGGATACGACTTACAAGTAGTTGGCCAATTCGCCGAGGAAGATGCCCGCTGCGACTATAGCAAAGCCAACACCGGAGCCGTAAACCACACCGCAAAGAACTGAGATGAAATCGGAGCCAAAGAGTGGGGGGAATGACAGAATAAAGATAAGTGCGAGGGGAATGAGCCATCCGGCCGTCGCGCTGGAAGTGATTCCATAGATAAGTAATTGGAGGTTGATAGATATTTCAAGAACTCACTTGTGTACCCAGTTGGCCTCGGGCTGCAGCGCGTTTATGATCTTGTCATGCAGCGCCGCGAATACGATAAGGACAGTGAGGATGAGCACAAAGAAAATGATGAACCCTGTATTTAATGAGATCAGCAAGGTATGAACAGTCCCATGAAACTTGTGACATACACATGTTTTCACGTTTGGGGACAAGAGACTTGCGCAGGTCAAAGAACCTGTCCGCCTCCAACGCCTTGGCCTCACTGGGCGTAAGACTCGGCGTTCGCGTCAGCAGCCTATTTGGAGGGGCTGGCATCCTCGACTGGTATGCGTTCTGCTGCGGTCGTTGTTGACGGGTATTATCGTATGCATATGAAGGAGGCTGGGGCTGATGGTAGTTTGGGCCGCCGGAAGACATGATAGGAGCTAGAGATGTCGGTAGGGTGGGGATGATATGTTTGCGGCCCCTTCGTTCGGTTTACTTGTATTAAGCTGGTTAGGGGGCTATGTAAAAGGAAGCTCGGGTACTGCTGCGCGCGATGATGATGCGGCATAGCTATTAAACTGAAAATCTTCTCGAAGATGGCTTTTGGTGGTGGTTGGCTCATTACTTGGTCGATTACAAGCTCCGAGGCGCGTCAAGCGCTTCGGCTCGCTTCAAGTAAGCGCATTTCGGCGAAATAAGCGCTTAGGGGTGGTGATCACTGATATCGACTGCGGGGAACGGATTCGAGGTCGCAACTAGGGTTGCCGGAAGGTGAGGTGGAGGTCACCTTGAGGTAACAGCCACCACCACCTCGGGTTACCTTGAGGTGCCACAAGGTGACCTCAAGGTACCTCAAGGTCGGTACCAATTGCGCGCTAATGCGCTGTGGCGCGACCTGCTCGTAGTTATACATAACTTCCCGGCCTGTTTTGGACCATAAGAGCCCATACATTAGCTTCAAGCAAAGCTAAAAAGCTATATTCATTCGTTATAAGGGATTTTGAGGTGGTCTCGCGATGAGTATTCTAATCGACATGCAAACTAAAGGTGACTGGGCAGATTTCTCGCTACCAGGTTGAGAATGTGACAATAGTATCCATTCCGATGCATTAGAGCGATACACGAGCCTCAATATTGACCCTTGGATGACCATTGCAAGGTCTGAAGAGTCCCAGGACTGTCTTTTTGAACATAAATGAGCTCTGGTGGCTCTGAACATTGCGAGCACAGGTAGCACGTAAGGAATACCGAGAAAGGAAGGTGGATTGATGGCCTCGCGAGGTACCTCCAGTTAGGCCGACCTCAAGGTACCTTGAGGTGCCACATTACGGCAAGAGCTTGAGGTAAGGTCACCTCAACTCCGAGGTACCTTCACCTCGCGGCAACCCTAGTCGCAACAGCAAAGTACTTACTGTAGTCAATAAAGCATGCAGATCAAATTATTTGATGGAGGATCATCACACCAATCATGGAATAAGTTAAGTAAGGCGCGACCTTGGCGCGACCATTCCCGCGTGCTTTGTTGAACCCGTCTGTAAATTGAAGAGTTACTGTATCCCGCAAAGAGAGGATTGGAAGAATCGGTAGATTTATCTGCTGCACAGGGCCGATGAGCATGAGTGTTTCTATCTCAAGGTCGATGAAGCCGCCTCCGAGTCCGCGTCAAAGCCTCGATGGCGGGCATATAGGGGCTTATACACCATTCTGAGCCGCGGCGCGAGCCAAACGGGAGTGCGTGTTCAATTTTAGTCAGCAATTCCGAACGACGAGGTCATCAAGAGCTTACCCCTATGATAATGCCATAATGAGCGCAACGTCGCCACCGAGTGAAATCATGAATGAATAAGAGAATCTCAGGGATTGCACTCCACCAAATCTATAAAGACAAGGGTCGTATCGCATTCGCACTACCCATTTCATACAAATCTCCTCATCCAACATTCAGCACCTCCGAGTTCATCCTTGTTCAATCACCAGAATGGTCCTCAAACTCTATGGTTCACCTGTCTCTGGTTCCACAAAGCGCGTTGCTATGGTCTTGGATGAGAAACATGTCTCCTACGAATTCCACATCGTCGACCTCCAGAAAGGCGCCCAGAAGGCTCCTGAGCATGTTGCGAAGCAGCCGTTTGGCCAGGTTCCTTATATTGTATGGCAAACGTTCACCTGCGCTCTTCCTCCATCGCAAGCTGACCTGCCATTTTGTTTCTGCGCCCAGGACGATGACGGCTTCATCCTCTACGAGTCCCGCGCCATCGCGCGCTACATTGCGACCAAGTACGCCTCCCAGGGCACCCCACTCATCCCACTCGGAAATTTGAGGGCTCTAGCTCTTTTTGAGCAGGCCGCTGCAGTGGAGCAAGCACACTTCGAAGGCCCAGCACAGGGCATCAGGTTTGAGCATGTGGCAAAGAAGATGATTGGGCTAAAGACAGACGAGGCCCGTGTCACCGAGCTCAAGAACACATTGGCAAGCAAGCTCGATGTTTACGAGGGGATACTGAGCAAGCAGAAGTATGTAGCGGGAGATGAGTTGACGCTGGCAGATCTGTTCCACCTCCCGTGCGGAGTGACGGTAAAGCAGTTTGCGCCAGAGTTGTTTGCTAGTAGGCCGCATGTCGCCAAGTGAGCCGAGGTTTTTTTATATCGCGAGGAAGCGAGCTGAATCCGATCTAGGTGGTTTGAGAGTATCGAGAACAGGCAGTCATGGCAGGCGATCAAGGACGTTATCCCGTCGTCGACATGAATACCGACAAATGCCATGGGCTGGAGCTTGAGAGAGGTCGGTGGCTGGAATTGAAACGAGTCGCTTGATATATGTATACGGTCCTGATCATATCCGATGAAGCCACCTGATGTGAGGTGTTATATGAGCCAATTGTCACCCGTCTATTCGCCACCATGAATTGTGCAAAATGCAGCCATGGCTTGTGGATTCTCCGACTCCGAAGGCAGGAGAGCCAGGGCTGATACAACAAACCGTGACGTTCCACCACAATATATATCTGGCTTCGCCCTTGCTCCATGCCACATCTTCGTGATCTTCAGTCGAGGCGCGATCTTGAAGATACGGGCTAATGTCGCCCCCGTTTTAAAATCCAGGTTCCCTATCCGCAAGCGGCGTGACGTAGGCGCGTGGACCTTGTACTCGTAGCTATCTAGTCAAGAAGGAGCATGGATGTCCGTTGTACGTTGCGACGCTGGGGCTGATATGCACCTTCCAGATGGTTTGAGAGCTTGGAGTCGAGGGAATAATGGAAGGCAGTGAAAGACGACGTGTGAGCTGGGGTGTCGGAGCGCGAACAGCGAGGCTATGTGCTCAGGATTGGCGCGTGAAATTGGTTTTGAATGGCGGCGTAAAGGGTAAGGCCCAGGTTCAAATATATCTGCAGTCCTCGCCTACCACGCAATGCCGCCGTGGCGTATTTAGAGGGCGGCTGGCTCGCCTTCGCACCGTCAACAGTGCAAGATCCCTTCGGAGCTCTCGTCGATGAGAGACAGTCGAGCGCCTTTCAACATCCTGATTTTCTCTGGAATGGCGTCCAGATGTTTATCCCCAGTTTTTCCCGGCTGGTACGACCAAGCGTCAAGAACATTGCGAATGTACATGGCATGTTGCGAGTCGTGGTATATCTTGATGTGGTCTATATCGAGCAGACTCGATGGTGGATAGGATTCGCCAGCTACGTCTGCGGAGAGGTTGCCTGGGTTGGATTTATTGAAGGTTGTACTAAATTCAGTCTCCCTCGGCCCTCCAAACGGAACAGAAGCGGCGTGAAATGATAATGATAAATGACCAAAGGCCTTCACCTGTTGAACAGATATCAAAAACTCCCAAAAGCATCGGAGAGCAGCATGTGACCAGCATATGTGTGGGTCAGTTCCCGACATGGGTCCGAATGGTTCACTGCTGTCCAATAGATCCAACATTACGGCGTGTGTACTTCCCTCCCATGGTAAATTACCACGAACTGGTACAATCCATGCACTGCGGGTATATGGAGTGCTCAAATACTTATTTGCTTGTGCAAGGTCGTAGGGCGGGATCGCGATTGAACGCTGTTTTTTGTATGCGGTCACACCCCGGGTTTTGAGGGGTGGGGGCTCCTCAGCAGAGGATGGAAGGTAATGAGGCTAGAACGACGTGAGAATTGAACTAAATTTCGAGAAGATAGCATACTGACATGCGGTATGGCAAGGTGCAGATGTTCTTTGTCGAGTCTACGTCGTTTGGTGGGACGGATATCTTGCTCGCTTACTGGCAGTGACAAAAGCAAAGGGCCGGTATCTCTCGGCTTTGCATTCCGTGTTACAGAATTTCTAGCGGAGTTGGTGCTGTCTAGATTTCGCTTGAGCGAGATGAGGGTCAAGAGGTAAGCCAGATTTGTGCTTTCAAACTCGGACAAATCCTGGAGACTGAAGAGATCTGAAGAAGCAGCCGCCGTGCCCCACTCCTGAATTTCCGTTGCAAGTGCAAAATTCTGTGGCGCCGTAGGCGGATTGTGCGACAACTTGTAGAGATTATTTCTTAGAGTAAAATCTGATGACTTGTTCAATCATCAAATCGTAGATAAGAGTAGTTGGTTCAAAATCACCTTGCATAGATACGAGCGTTGTATTTGCTGGGGTCCTCCAGCCATCAGGCGACGTGGCCAGTTCCATTACATGACGCCCTGCCTCAAGTATCCAAGTTGACGTTGGTGATTCAGATGCAATGGCAGAACTCCAGTAATTGTGAACCGTAAAGTTCATAAGTCCTTCACCTGGTGTTTGCTGCATTTTAACTGTTCTTCCACCGAAGGACGAGTAAGAGGCGGCAAGAATTCGACAGAAAAGTTCGTGGCAAAGACCCACGGGCAATCGGCAGCAGACCGGCGCGACCACGATGTCGGGCGCCCATGCGATCTTCCTACCTTCGATCTGCTCTACGTCCCTTCAAAATGTCGACCCCTTCTAACGTCAGCAAACCCGCGCAAGAGCGTGTAGATGAAATCCTAGAATCTTTGGCAGAAATCAGATCGCGTGTGCAAGCCGCAGCCTCCTCGTCACCGTCTGGAGGCTCAGGCCCGACTTTGGTCGCAGTGTCGAAGTACAAGCCATCGGGAGACATTCTTGTCTGCCATGAGAATGGGCAATTCGACTTTGGGGAAAACTATGTGCAGGAATTGGTAGATAAGGCTCAGGAGGTACGCCAGTAGATGTCATGCCTAAATCATGGGAGGGAGGCTGACTTCTGAGCTCGCCTGCGCAGCTGCCACAAGATATCCGATGGCACTTCATTGGGACACTGCAGTCTAATAAATCCAAAATCCTCGCCTGTGAGTTTCTCAGCTCAAGGACACATAGCCATTCAACTCAAAATGTCCACCTCAGCTATCCCAAACCTCTACGCGATTGAGACGCTCACTTCCACAAAGGCAGCCACAGCCCTCAACAAAGCTCTCACAGATGATCGCACTTCGCAGCTGAATGTTTTCCTGCAAGTCAACACCAGCGGAGAAGACTCCAAGTCTGGCGTTCCCCCTCTCACAGGCTCCTCTACCAACGACTCAGAACTCGTCAAGCTCGCACATCACGTCAGCACGGCGTGTCCACGGCTGCGCCTGCAGGGTCTCATGACTATCGGTTCCATCGACCAGTCGTTGTCCGATTCAGACAACAAAGACTTCGAGACGCTCAAAGTCACGCGGGACGCGCTGCAGGGACTGCTGGGAGCAGACGCAAGCGTGGAAAAGAACAGCTGGGGAGAGGACGGAAGATTGCTGCTGAGCATGGGCATGTCGAGTGACTTTGAGGCGGCGCTGAAGGCGGGTGCGAATGTGGTGCGAGTAGGCACTGGGATCTTTGGTACAAGGCACAAGAAAGGAGAAGGCAATTAAGTTAATTAGGTGTGTTTCATTCTCTTCCTATCTTCTGACTGCTGTATTTATCTCTGCTCCTCGGTGCAGATCATATGTGTCGTGGAGAACCCAATCTAGCCGAAGTGTGCATTCTCGAAAGTGTTCTTGACGACCTCCCGACTTTGGTGGTCGCTCATCCGAATCTGGAAGCTTATCAACGTTGATTGGCATTACTGCTGACCGGTCGTCGCAGCGAATGAGACCTGCCTGCATGGTCATCAGATAACGCTCAATGGCACAATGCTCGTGGCGTACCTTCTCATTCCACACCATAGCGGATACAGCTGTCCTTCCAAACAACCTTCTTACTGGTCGCTGCCAAGCACGTCTGCAAACACTCCCCTCGGCTGTTCTCATAACATTGGACAACATTGACATCGTTGTACTCCACCTCGTCTTCGTCCTCTGTGTGTTTACCCACATAACACCAGCCGCCCTGCTCGCCCTTACCAAGGCACGAGTCTGTACCGCAGCACATGCTGACGTACTGCGGCTCCGCGAAGCCAGGGACGTGTTTGAGTGTGCGCACGTACACGCAAGGGATGACGCAGGGGTTCTTCCCGTCGTGCGCGGTGCGCTCAATGGTGTACATCCTATGGCACCGGACGCAATGTTTCGGGAGCGCGTTGTTGGAATTGATGATTCCGCGCCATTGGCGGTTTGAGCAGTGCGCGTCCTCCGGAAGGGGATTTGCAATAAAGACTGTCATCGTATCTAATGCGGGATATGGATAGTTTGATATGATGATGTGTTGTTTGATGAGGTTGGGGATTGCATTGAGAGCTGCTTATATAGATGTAACACTTTGGTGGCACTCAAAGCGCAGACAAAAGAGACATGCCATGTGGTTGTCCCACCACAAACAAAGCAAAGCGCCTACACAGGCTTAGGCTATCGCTTGTATACGTGGAGGAACGTCCCTTTCAGCTTGTAAATACAGCAGTCGCGATATTATCACGACGCCGCAGTAAAGGGTACCGATGTGGAACTGTGCGCTACTGACATTACTCACCAGCAGAGTATCAAATGGGAGATTTCTCAAGAAATTAATGCTTCCTTGTATGATTCAACAATGCAGAGTAGCCGTTTTCACGTTCATGGGAATGGCACTGGAATGACATATATTCACAACTAGAGATGACACTTTACAATTCAGTAGACTCATCAGCATTGAGAATCAAGCCCGTGAAGAACAATATCATCTCAAGGAATGTGTCCACGGCAATCACTGTGCAGATCATTCATCAGCATTGGATCTATAGACGCGCTTTACAGCAAACTGCAAGCTGATAGACGTTTGGCGCTTTCTACGCGTTTTTGCGGCACCTGCCTAATATGCTCGCAATGATACACATCTTACTTCAAATGGGAGTGGGAATGCCCGAATCAGCCCTATTGTTTTGGGCATATTAGGCAAGTGGTGCACAACGCATCGAAAACGCGAGACGTCTATCAGCTTGTAATTTGCTGTAAAGTAACTGAGGTTGATTTCGACTCGCCTTCATTGGTGGTATGTATGCCGCCCGCGAGTGCCGAGCCATTCCCTTGGTTGCGGTGGCTGTACCGGAATATGTGCTTCGTCAACGCCCAATAGTGCCTAGTGTCTGTTGTCCCAGCCAAATTAATCTATGTACAACTTGAGGTCTATATACATACCTGTATTCCCGGACATGATCCCAGGAGCGACAACGACCTCGTCTTCACCCCGCAAGGCGCGCCCACGGTGTTTGTTATACGTAGCCTTAATGGTGCCCGAGAGCAGTGCATATGGGTGCGCGTCGACGGGGGTGATCGGTGCCGGCTCCAAGCCCTTCGTGAGGGGCGTACCCAAATTGAGCGTGCCGTAGGCAGGAGCATCGGGGTCGGACTGGGGGACGCCGAATGCGGTGAAGGTGAGGTTGAACCGGGAGGCCAGGGGCTTCAGTAGCGCAATGTCGCGCTCTTTCAACGCCGTCAGAGAGCTCTCAGTGGCAATGCGGTGGTTCACCACCGCGCCCGCTTGCTCAGGCAGGGCATTCGCCTTCACGCCACCGCTTATCATGTCAATCGCTTGCGTGGTGCCTGTCAGACTCTTGAAGGCTGGGATTTGGAAGAAGAACTCTTCAACTTTCCTCAGGGCTTTGTTTGAGGTAGCTGACTTCTTGAAATTCTTCTTGACGTGCGAAGGCAGCGAGGTCGCGTGAGTGGCGATGCACTCAAGGGAGGAGTATATAGGGGTATCTCGGGCCTAAGATACGTGGATGAGTACTGGTCACGGTGCGTAGATGCGAGAGAAAGTGTACCAAGTGCACTTCGAAGGGATTTGATTCAAATTCGACGATCAGGGCAGCCAGGATGCCGATACTCTAGCGTAAATGTTAGTAACCGCCAAAGTACAAGGCAGGGGGAAGGGCGCACTGTGTGAGGGGGAGGAATGCTTGAATGCCCGCCGGGCGACGCGACATCAATGGGCACTTCGACAACGCCCTTCTCAGCAATGCCAGGGACGGCGAAGACCTTGCCGTACTGTTCCCCAAAGCCGGCTATAGCACGTACATTAGTAGGACGCATGCTGAAAATGCGAAAGCCGGATACATACCTCCTTCGTCTACGATGAAGGCAAACGCACTTTCTCCATACACATTTTCCAAGTGCTTCGCAAGCTCTTTTGCGCCATATACGCCGCCTGCTTCCTCATCAAAGCCAAACGCCATGACCACAGAGCGTGTGGGCTGGAAGGACTCCTCGAGGAGCGATTCAATGGCTGCTAGAATACCGATGAGGCCGCTCTTATCGTCGAGGCTGCCACGACCCCAGATGTTTTTGCCTGGATCATGGAAGCGTAAACAGCTGTTTTTTGGCATTTAAACGAGGAAGTCACCATCGAAATGACCAGAGTAAGGAGGGAACTTCCATTTGTCGACAGTGTTGGGATGAACGGGAACCACATCTGATGCCATGTGAGCGTGATATGATAAAGGAATGCTGGGATATTGATGTTTACCTTGGTGAGCCGCAAGAAGGATGGGTTTGAGGTCTGCATCTGAGCCTTGCCAGTGATAAACGAGACCCCAAGTATTGACCTTCGTAACTCTAAGCGTCGAGTGGCTGTAATCTTGTTATTGAATATTCGAAGGTGCGAGGAACGGAAAACGTTTACATCAACGGAAAGGCCTGCAGCAGATACTCGCGGAAAGGTGCAAAGGCTTCCCAGCGAGGGTCGACACCAACCGGAGCCATGTGATCATATGATTCTGTACTACAGGCCATCAGGATAACGCTAGATAGAGACAGCATATCGAACTCACGGAATACGAACGGCACCGGCCAGCCAGTCAATAGCGCGCCCTTCAAAGTCATTTGTGGTGAACTGCTGGCTTAGCGAGTCCCAGAGCTTTGCGTTCTTCTTAGGAACAAATTCCTGCACCTGAGGGCAGAGCTGCTCCGAGGCTTTGTGGTGGCCCATACAGGATAGCACCTGAAAGTCAGATCTCCATGCGACAAATGTGCAGAAAAGCAGAGCAGCTATCGGAAGGATAGCGATGTGCTTGGCATTTCGCCTAGAAGTGGGCTGAGAGACGGCCGGGGAGGCAAAGGGAAGGTTCTGCTCTGACTTCTCCATGATGGTCGGGAGCAAGAAGTTAGTGATCGACAACCGTGCGCGCGCCGCCGAAGTGCACAGTCATTGTCAATGCCGCTAATACCGTTCGATGTCATCATGAGACATCAAATGAATTCTAATCACGCAACGTTAATGCGCAGATGAGACAGGATGAGACAGCCTACAGCTTGCGCGATTCGCAACAGTTCCTCAAACCTGCCGGAACTTTAGGGCAGGTTTCAAGCATCGCTTCAGCTCGCTGAGACCGTTATGTAATTTGTCATCTTTCTTCCGACCGTTTCAAATTTCGAACCATTATCCGCTAGATAATAAATACCCCTCAAGGTGCTCGGAAGCTTCTCATATTGAACATGCCGTCGAAGGACATCATAGATGAGGATCCACTCGTGGTGAGCGCTGTGCTTCCAATGCGCGATCTGGCACAATTGTCAGACTAAATTCTCACTTGCCCTGCTATGGTCTTTCAACAGGGCTTCCCTCGTGATAAGATGGCATATGATATGGAAACGTTCCCCAAGAAAGCGATGCGCAACTACAAGGCGGAGATAAATCCCCCAGCTGGGGGGCGTGCAACATCCATTCCTACTTTCGGTATCCGTGCCATTGAAGGATGGAAGAAGTTTGTATCTCCGCATACTCCTCAGCATATCTTCTATTGCTCTCCATCGGATCTCGTGCGGGAATACGTCGTCTTCCTACTCTTCAGCATAGTTCAGATTTTTGAAGCGGAAGATCGCAAGCGCGCAGAAGCCGCATCCTTCCAGATAGCTCCTTTATGGCCGAGCATCTGGGTATGGCTTCAAATTCTTCGTGCCGAAGGACCAGAATCACCCCCCGTAGACATAGCGGAAGAACCGCGATACCCAGGCGAATACAATGGCCCATCGATGGTCGTCAGAGTGTTACACAGCTTTATTTACTCACCACCCCAAGCAAATCTCTCTACTCTAGTCATGACAACGCCAGGTCTGAAGGAGATGGTTGCAAGAATGTGGCTTGAAGAAGCTGCAGATATCACAGCTTCAAACGGTTTCCGGACATCGCTATTGCTGCGCAGTGATTCTGTCACCGAATTTTTCCTTACAGAAGTCGTCGCGCAATGCGGGGGAAACACAGACGCCGCGGTCAAGGTCGCGCTCCTTCGCATCAAACGGGGCATGGAGCAATCAGAGCCAGATTTTTCGTGCTCGCAACACGATATTGGGATTCTCATGCATCAGCTGGAACGTCACGACACAGAAGTCAGGATCCTGCGACAGTCAATACTATCGCACCCCACACTCATAATCGCCATGGTGGATACTCTTTCAAAGCTACTCACAATTCAAAGGGCATATCCAATCCATGACTTATCGGACCTTCTAGTCTTGCCGCTGGACGTCATGTTCAGGCGCATACAGATCACTGGTTATGACTGTGTTGTTCAACTGATGGGAACCACGATTCTCAGTGTTATTATAGGGCTTGTCCAGACCTGTGGTTTCAGACCGAAAGTCATGGATGCATCCGCCCAGTTGCTCAGAAATATATTTTGCAGGTTCATAGCCTATCGACCTATTCTGCTCGCCACGAGAGACAACCTTTTAGCAGCGGGCGTCACCGCTCGCCACAGATCAAATAGTTATATTGGCCAACAAATTACCGTGCTGGAGGACCGAATCAAAGCTCTTCAGTATATTATGGCATTCGAACGACAGTTTGTGCTAGACTGCGGAAATCCAGAGGTATCGTGATTTCGACATGTGTCCTCCCGCTAGCCGCATTTGACATATGCCCGTTGCAGTGCGCAGAGACCGACGCTAGTCATAAATTTCGCAGATGTTCTGGTTGCAAGCTCGCCCAATACTGCAGCAAAACCTGTCAGAAAACACATTGGCTGAAGCAGCACAAGATTCTGTGCGCGGAGATGCGTGCTTGCGACAAAAGTGAGGCTTTATTTTTCAGCGCACGGCTCAACTCATGATGCTTCTGTAATCCATCAGAGACCGCATGTCTATCGGGTCCGGACCTTCGCTTCCTCAGTCATGTCATTGCAGATAAATGCGAGGGATTGGACGAGACGGACCGGGAATTCTTCAAGCGAGACACCTTGGCAAACCTAGTAAACGCGGATCGCAAATTCTTTCTTTTCCTGGACTTCAGCTACTGGAAAGCCGAGCCGAGCCGTGCACTTTATCATAAAAAGGTGCTCAGCTTCGCCAATCCCGCCACGCCGGCGCGACTGGCCAACAGCGCAGCCTACCTCAAATTCACGAAGGAATGGACCGGGGTATGGTCGCGGACGCCGTATATGCCTTCCGCCACCTTGGCATACGTCGTTCCCGTCCTCATCTATCTGCCTTCGGAATGGGAGAACCCGCAGGCGATGACTGCAATTTACGCACTTCACTTTAACCAGGGTGAGGGCTCGCGACTACAGCCCCACATCAGGTGGCTTCATCGAATGTGATGATTCTAGAAGAACGCTTCAGGCCTCTCTAGCGGGTGCAGTACTCATATTTCCTTAACTGTTTGAAAAGAAAATTCTGCGAGAGGCAATCGAAAAGAAAGTCGGGCTTATCGTTCAAGGCTCTCAATAGGCCCTACCCGGTATTCTGTTTTTCGTTTTGCTTTTGCTATGCCAAGTTTATCATATTGCAAATGCATGAGAGAAGTACACATTCAGTCGAGATTCTATAAATTACGGTTTAGGCGGAAGACTTAATTCCGTCCTTGACCGCCTGCCAGGATGGCCTGCTCTCGAGGCTTTCAAACCACCTAGGACAGATTTAGCATCTCCACAAAAGAAAGGAAAAAGACCAGGCCAACTCACTTCGCAACGTGCGGCCTGCTGGCATACACCTCCGGCTCGAGCGCCTTGGTCATCGTGCCGTACGGCAAATGGAACAAGTCCACCAGCGAAACCTCGGAGCCTGCAGCATATGCTTGTTTGCTCAGAATCGCCTCATAGGCGTCAAGCTTGCCCTCGAGCTTCGTCTTGTACTCGGCGACGCGCGCCTCGTCCGTTTCCTGCCCGTGGAACTTCTTGAATACCCGCTCGGCCGCGATGCCCGAGGCGGGCGGATCGAAGTTGGCCTGCTCCACCGAGGCGGCCTGCTCGAAGAGGGCGGTGGCCTTGAGATCACTAGATGCGGGGACGAGGGGGGTGCCCTGCGAGGCATATTTCGCGGCGATGTACCGGCCGATGGCGCGAGACTCGTAAACGATGAAGCCGTCGTCGTCCTGTGGTCTTGGTTAATACGGAAAATTCCGAAAAAAAGGTAGAACACGCACGAGGTAGGGAACCTGTCCGAAGGGCTGCTTGGCCTTGTACTCGGGAGATTTGTGCTCGCCCTTCGAAAAGTCGATCGGGTGCATCTCGAAAGGAACGTTCTTCTCATGGAGAACGACGGCGACACGCTTGGTGCAGGTCGACATGGGCGATCCGTAAAGCTTGAGAACCATTATGACTGGAAATGTTTTTTGAGAAGTTGGGTGAGGATGGGATGATGGGGAGTGTTATGGAAAGAAATGGCAATCGTAGACGACCAGCTTTATAGGTTTAAGCGCATTAATCGATGACAAGTTAGGCACCACGCGCATCGTAAACTGATTCGCGTAACATGGTGGAATTTGACTGCAAATTTGCAACGGTTTGTGAGCAAGTGCTTAATCAGCTTGAGATGACTCATCATATGCACACCTGCGGCTTGTCATAGCTTGTCATATCGGACGGCCAATCTTCGCCAGCGGAAACATCTGTCTTTCCGTAGCTGCCAAGGCTGCTCTACTATACGGTCGTTTGATTCACCGAAGCGTTCCGGTGAAAGGTAGGTTAATGTTCGCCCCATACTCGAAGCTGCAATTTGAAGAGACTGATCAGCCACACCCGCCATTAGAGGTCGGGTAGCAAAAAAAAGGTGATCCATGATATCGGTGTCATTGGGCTCATTCAAATTGGGCAGTGAGGTTGCCGCCGTGCTCCCAAATAAATACATGCTGTCAAGACTATGATCAGTCAGCTAGTCAGCTGGTATCACAGCAAGACAAGCACGTTTTTCGATGGTAGCTGTACAAGGCATATATATAAGTGATGTGTTGTCATAATACACTGGGACGATATTAGGCATGTACATGCGCCGTGTATTGCTCTACCATTCATCCTGTCCTTCAGCTTAGATAACGAGCATAGATGGTTACCGCCTCTCCTTGACGAAGAAATGCAAGATCACGTAGCTCGCCGTGGTGAACACGACGAAGAAAATCCCCAACAGTGAGATGTTCGGCCACCAGAACGACTGGGCGCGGAGGCCAAACGAGGACAAGATGGTCGCTGCGGGGACTTCGAGGTCCACCCCATACTACAGGGAGAATGCGTCAGCGTTGGTCCAAGGGAAGTGAAAGCAATGGCCCACCTTATGATCGATGAGCTGGAGGTATCGCAGCTCGTTCACCGCGAGTGCCTCAAACGCGGCGTGGAAGAACGATATCGTGTGCAGCCACTGCAAGAACTTGGGCACCGTGTTCCTGTTCACTAAAAGCCCGGTGAAGAGCAAGCTGTAGCACATTGATAATCAGTTCATGAAATGCATCGATTAGTACAGGAGGGACTAACTTGAACAGCATGACTAATGTCCCAACAAGACTTGCCACACTGGTGGTCTCGAATGCAATGGACAAGAGAAGCACCACGCTCGCAGTGGTCAGGTTGAATAGCACCAGCGTGAGCAGGAACTTCCAGAATGTGCCCACGTCCGGGACGAGCCCAACGAGGCTGTACACGATGCCACCGAAGACCAGGGGCGGGACAAGGCGCAACGGGAGGATGTCAAAGAGGACCTTGGACGAGAAGTACGTGAATGAGGAGTAATACCCATTCGCTCGCTCGCGCATGAAGAGAATGCGCTCATTTGCGAAGAGGCCTAGGCTGGAGAGGCACGAGAACCCGAACAGCGCCAAAGTGAAGAAGAACACGCCCAGTCTGTTTTGGAAGCCTGCGATGTCATCTGTAACGTGATGGAAGAAAACCCCGCAGAACACTGATCATGATATCGTTAGCGGCGGCTTTATAGATGGCCGAGATAAGATACTCACATGCAAGCCCAACAGATGACAGATAATGCGCAGTCAGCAACGCTGGGTCACGATACAAGTTCTTGAACGCCCGCCCACTGAGAATCGTGAATTGCGTGCCCCAACTGGCGCGCTTGCGGCCCCTCAGGAGCGTGCTCTCCACCTCCACGTCGCGTGTCTCTGCACTGCTCCCATTCGCGCTGTGACTCGTTCCTGCGATCTCCTCCGTGTGCGCTTTGATCTCCGCTGCGATGTCGCTGTTCGCATACGCCTCAACGAGAGCAGCAAGGGCGGGTGCGAGCGGGGTGTCGACGTGCGCGGAGGGGGTGACGGCTTCGAGGAGCTGCGAGGTCTTGCGCTTGATGAAGTTGCTGGTCTGCGAGGAGATGGAACTGGGCCTAGTACGCAACTCAGTCTCTTCCTCTGCGACGTCAGTCGAGAGGCCTGAGGATGAGCGAACGGAAAGAGGGTGTGCAGAGAGCGCGCGTTCTTCGTCTGGAATGTTGGTGTCATCTTCGCCTGTAGGTGGGGTGATGGTGACACTGGGACGTGTAGGCTTGTCGGCGTTCATGGTTAGATCAACTGTGTATCGATCAGTAATCGAACCAATGATTCTAGCGAGGTAAAGACGTACTGAGGTAATCTGCGATGTTGAATCCCGGAGGACAAGGCTTCCCAATGCCGTCAAAATATTCCTGACATTCAGAGAGTGCGCCAGAGTAGACAAGTTTACCCCGGGCAAGGAGAACAAGCTGGTCGAAAAGAGCGACAATGTTGCTGCGGGGCTGGTGAATGGTAAAGATCACTGTCCGGTTGTAGTTGCGGGCCAGCGAGGTCAAGCTTTCAACGACATTGAAGGCGTTGTAAGCGTCCAAACCTGGGCGGCATTGTCAATAGATGCCACAATACGGAAACAAGATTCGGCAGACTGACCACTGGTAGGTTCATCCAGGAACAAAATGCTCGGGCTTGTTACGAGCTCACAAGCGATACTGACACGCCTCTTCTCACCACCGCTGATGCTCCTCTTCCCGCTCTCGCCGATCCTAGAGTCCTTGATCCCCAATATCCCTAGCTCCTGCATCGTTTCAAGCGTCCTGAACTTCTTGGCCTCAATGCTCATCTCCCTCGGTAATCGCAGGAGCGCACTATAGAGCACGGTCTCGTACACAGTGAGAGTTGCCATGAGTGTATCCTCCTGGTCCACATATCCTGAGACATTTTTGAACATTTCGTCTGCGACCACGCGGCCGTTCACGAGGGTCTCGCCACTCACAGCGCCACGCTTGGCTTTGCGCGCGAGGATGTCGAGGAAAGTGGATTTCCCAGCGCCCGAGGCGCCCATGATGGCGAGCACTTGGCCAGGTCGAACACGCCCAGAGATGTTGTCCAGGATGGTGCGCCCGTTGAGAGTGTAGGTAAGGTTGGAGAAGTGCAGAGAAGCGGGGACGTGGTCTGTCATCAACTTGGAAGCCTCATTGTCGGGGAGGCGGATGTGGCCAACTGTGCGTGCGCGACCAGCCCACCAGACGACTGCGGAAGGTCAGCTATATTCCAGCCTAGCGATGGACATACATACTGATTATCATGATGATGACGAAGAGACCCGCACCTGCGGCACTCAGCGCGACCCATGCAGTGTTGTCTGGTTTCGGTGGTCGCTGGGTCTGGTGTTAGCACTGCAAGGGGTTCGATGACTTTCATACTCACTATGTATCCCGGCACTTGGCTATGGTGCAAACATTCTCCACCCGCGCAGTCAAGCGTGATGAAAGTGTCACCGAATATGGACAGGATAAGATCATTCATGGCAGGCTCCTCGAACTTGCATCCACCGCCAGTTTTGCAGCTGAATTCAGCAGGTCCCTTGATTGACTCTGTCAAGAACTCGCCAATATCTATTTCAATGCGTTATATATGACTCTGCAATTTAAAGTCGGCGCATGGGACTCACCGACACTTCCATCCTCGCCGCAGATGAAGCGACCAGGAACACAACTGCATTTGATCTTGTCGCATGCGTATGATGTGGAGTTCGTCTCATAACCCGCCGAGGAAGTCGATTTACACTCCTCCAAATGGCAATAGAAGGATTCAACCTGGGCAGTCCAGAATTGGAAGTCACAAGTTTTGTCTGACGTATCACAGGAGAACGTGACTTGAGGAGGGCGACCAGGGAGCATGTCCAGGATCTTCCTGTCTGTGGAAGGTCAACAGGAGAATCATGGTGCGAGAAGGAACACGCACTAGTCACGTCGCACATTTGGTGGTTATTGAACACCGTCTCTCCCCCCTTGTAACAAGTCATATTGCCCACGTCGATGTCATCATTGTCCTTGATCCCGCCCGCCAATGGGAAACCAATACACGACGAATCACGCTCACAAACTGGTCCCTATCAGCGTTGTAGAGCTCTGTTTAGTATTCTAGATCCTCACCATTGCAATTGATGCCTGTCCAGCCATCCTTGCACTCGCAACTCTTGCCGTCTTCCCTCAACCTACGTTGATCCCCATCGGCCAGAGAGTCGCATTGTGGTACTAAGCAGTCAATCCCACCCCATCCCGGTGGGCAGCTACATTGGCCATTGTAAGGATCACAATCTCCGTATTGTCCGCATGCAAACGCCGGCAAAAGACAGTTAAAGCAAGGTGGGCACTTGTCGTCCGGGCGTCCAGGAGCAAGTGAGCTTTGGAGTGAATAGTTTGGAAAGGAGGATACGTTTGTCCTCGCCAGAGCAGTTGAGGCCAGTAACAGAAGTGTCAGTAAAGACATGGCGCTCGCGCTCCTTGTAGTACTGGTCAGAGTCGCGAACGAGATGCGAACCTCTCTGGCCAGGAATCGCTGCGGGTAAAGTTACCGGAACGGACGTGGCTGAACCGGGAAATACCCCTGTCTTGCGCTGGTGGCCGAGTTCCCAGCTTGAGGTTCCTGCAAAGTTTGCTCTCAAGTCTGCTGAAATTTGCCGGACTAGCACCTCTTCTCTCTATTTTACTTTGGAATTGCATTAGGTCTTGACAAATCAACAGATTATAATTCAAATCTTCAATAGATCCTGTGAGATATAATCAAGATAAAATCACAAAATATGCCAAAGCGTGTATAACGTTATATTACTATAGACCAACAACATCGCACAACGATTTACACAACCTCATAAGCACTCTCCGATTTTACAATCGTGTTATCATCACCAGATGACCTGGACGCTTCGGGACTCGTGAGGTTTTCCGGCTTGTGGACCTCTATCCGACCAAGATCAACACCCTCTGGGTAATAAGGATGCCCTGCTTCCTCTTCACCCCTTGAGGATACTCCCTCCATACGTCGGAATATTGACGCAATGGCAGAAGTATTCAGCTCTGTGCCAGGACCAATGTCGGCGAGCATTATGTCTCGAAAAACGCGACAAGCCATTGCGCTATCAATTGCCATTTGTGGTGGTCCCAGAATAGAGCGATAAACGTCTGGGATGTGCACCAATCGACTAATAAATGCAAGGACGTTAATTCCAACCGTAATGCTGTGAAAATGCCATCAACATTGATGATGTAGACAAGACAGAACGCGTACAAATAATATTGTTGGCCGCCGTGCCAGAGTGACTTCGGGAGCATCGCAAGTCCTTTTCCGCTGAAAAATGACCTCACCCGAGTTCTCCATGTGGTACTGGCAGATGTTGTTTCGGCTGCTAGTCGCCACGAGATCGAGAAAAAAACAAGAGTATCGAATACGGTTGAAATAATACTTGGCACACCGCCAAAGGAGTGTATCTCGGTGTTGACGCAACGCCTCGTATTAGGAAGGTGTGCTGTGAGTCACAGTATTTACTCAGACAATTCGATCCACAACGGAATTTTCGAGAAAGACTTACCACTGCGGACAGATAGAAGGAGGAGTATGGAACAACCAAGCAGGCCCAGCCATAGAATCCCAAATAAGGCTTTGACCGCTCTGGAATGATTGAAGACGGCTCGCACACGAATGAGGAACAGAAATGATGTTGATGGCATAGCGATTTCCCACAGAGCGGTGTTCACATAGACCATCCTCTGACAGTTGGAAAGTTCGGCCGCTGTAACCCCGCAATATTAGTACAGTGCGTGTCGCTTGAGTGCTGCGGGCTCAAATTGTGTAAGCACCTGAAAGGACGAATGTCCCTATGCAGTAGGCCATGGTGCACAACCTGAATTGCCGATATTAATGTCATTGCATTGAAAAACATGGAAGCCAAATACCGAGATAGGGTATATCCCACTTTCGGCACACTCAAGGCACCCTTACGAACAATCCTATACTCTTGCGAAAGTGAAGACAGCCAATCCCATGCGTACGCCTTTAAATCCGCGATATAAGTGAATCAAGAGCATTCTCAACGGCAACCACGAACCCCGACTGTACCCATTGCTACGTATGCCACAATGGCCAGTTGAGACTCGCTAGGGTGTTCGCCAGCTCCCGGACCAGCGCGTCTTGTGAGGTCAAAGTCATCGTTGGGCATAGTCTGTCGAAGTAATGAGCGCAGACGTAGGAAAGGGAGGTCAACGGAGGCTATGATGACCTCGAGCGCAACCCGGGCGTGAGGACGCATCATCCTCGTTTTGTATTGACTAGTATCGCTGTTTGTGTCACGCGAGTGTCCAAATTACGCTTGTGTAATCCGTCCGTTGATACAACAGGTGCAACTCCATGTCAGTGTTGCCAAATGAGATATGTCTGACAAGCTCGAGTAAGCAGATATAAGATCGTTCGAAGGCCAGACTCATCCACGAGAGCGAATTGCCAACATGATCAGGATATGTTATGATCGATCAATCTAAGCGCTGTTTCACACGCTGCCGCAATGCTCAAAGGGAGCAGCGATGGTACCGGTACTTACGTGCGGTGAGATGTCCGGAGGGGTCTAAGAGCCGAGTCGGAGCTCCCAGATAAGTTAGAAGTGCCCTATAGCCAGTATCACAGAACTGTATAAGTGAAAGGGCCATCGAAAGTAATGTGCAAGGATAAAGTATAGTAAGCCGCTGTTGTACTACTTGGTACAAGCCGCTCAGAACCGTTTGTGTTTGTTTGGAACCAATTGTCACCGATCACACAGTTTCTCGGCATCAATTACTGTCGATCGTCTGTTGGATGTCGAGGGGTGTATTTGTTGGCGTGCAAGGAAATATATGAGTGGCATTGATAAATTCTCGAGGTGTGGTGAATGAGACCCAACGTCAATGCAACTAAACCCTAAACTACGGCAACAGTCACTGAGAATATACAAGCCTATTGATATACAAGCACGGTGCCGCGCTGCAAACTTGAAACAACCCACCCAAAATGATCGCCCAGACCACATATCACAACAAGGTTTCCATGCGGTTCGACATTCACAACTGGAAGTTTGTCAGTTGGCGAAATTAGCAGCTTAAGCACAGTTAAACCGACTCAGTATTTTGAAATTTGAATCAGAACGCGACTGCGCTTCGACTGCGCTGCTGCGCCGTGCCCGTGCCAGTGTACTGTGTCAATGATATCACCAAATTCGCACAGCCTTTGCTCCTTAACTTGCTATTTTTCAAGTCTTTCCACACCCCACCTGCAGTTGCCGACCGGCACCAAATACTGCAATGATACTCACACAGCCTTCCTTCTCGCCGTTATAATTCTAACATCTTACCACACCTTCAGCCGGCACCAAATCAAACCTTGCACAAACCCTGCCCAATGATCATCGACCAAAACCAAAAAGGCGACGGCGACCTCGAAGCCCAAACTGCAGCTGTCAACTCTCCTCCTGCTTATGACGATGCGCCGCAGAGCAGCACCGCTGGTGTGAGCAGTCCTCCTCCTGCGCCCACGGCTCCTGGCCCTCCCATCCCCGCACCTGAGTCCTCATATGCTCCCAATTCCGCGCCTAGCGTGCCCCAATCTGCGTACGCGTCCACCTCCAGTCGATATGGACCTCAGATGCCCACACCCTATGGAGACGCTTCCACATCCTATGCGCCCACCACTACATCCTACGCCAATACAACGGCGCCCGTCGCGACCAACGATCAGGGGGTCCTGTACTCCTCCCCGAATCGTATGGAGGGAAAGCCAGAAGTACTCGGGCCCCTAAGGGGGGTGGAGGGACAACAGAGCTCTGCCGCGAGCCTTTACGCCGAGAGAGTGAGGATTGCGTTCATGCGCATCTTCGAGTCGATATGGGGAGTGATCGCTGCGGCGTGGGGCGTTGTCGTCGCGGCATTTGGAATTGCGGTGGCGATATGGTGCTTTTTCGTAACGGTGCTGGGTTTCCGATGAGTCTGTCAGCTGCAGTCTTGGTTCATGATTTCATTATGCAATCCCAGTATCGTCATTACTCTTCAGTACCCCCTATGCTATAATTGCTATATCTCGATCCGTTAAAGCACATCCCGAACGAAAAACGATTCGGCTGACTTCAACTACTCTATCTCAGCGAGAGGATCCTCTCCATGGTACATATGTAACTCTCTTATATTGACCCTCTATCACTCTATCGAAAACCTGATTTCTGGCTTCAAAAGCTTTCTGGCATGATAGGATCTCAAGTTCTTCACTAGACTTCAGCACTCGGTCCGACAGAACCAAATCTTAAAACCCCGCCGAACAATCTACCCCAGATCGCCTCTCATGGCTCTAGCAGCCTCTTTTTAAACTCGTAGGAGGCAGCCCTGTTCTTCTTATTCTCCCGAAATATTGCAGCGCGTCTGGATAGGGGAGCTGCTTTGACTGCGCTGCTGCGGTGCCCTGAATCCTGTCATTGAGAATTCTACATCGTGGCCGATCAACCTGCGGACTGCGCTCGCAGCATTACCATCCAGTTCGTTCAAGGATCTCAATATAAAGTACTGTTCTCGATTTCCAGTCAATCCAGCCCGCGCTCGAACACATTCCCGATGGCATTCGGAAAGCTACACAAGTCCAACAAAGACGCCTCCAACTTCGACTTGGAGGCTGCCAACTCCCCACCTGCATACGATGGACCGCGGAGCCCGCCTCGTGCAGCCCTTCAGCCTAGCGCATCTACTTCCGCACCCGTCCCAGCGAATCATATCTCTGTCATACACACATCCACCCCGATAGAGGGGACATATACCATCGACACCTCTGCAGCGCCCATGCCATTTGGCGATTTCTTTCCTTCTGGATCTGCGAGCGGCTCGTCCACCTCCCCGGCAGAGAGCGCGAACGCCGTCTTCAAGACAGAATCCGGCAACATCGAAATCGACCTCCGCGTCAAAGGCGGAAAGAAAGCAGAGATCCAAGTGCAGACCGCACAGGGATTGGGACACGTCTGGGTAAATTTCGTGAGTATCATCTTGCTGCCCGTCTAGTTGAATAGTATCTGATTTACATTCTCGCAACAGCCTCATCGTGCAGAATCTACGCCACTTCACCTGCACATCACCGGGCCTAGTGACGTGAGGGTGGCCCTCCCCGCTTCCTTCCGTGGGCCAGTATCTGGTGGGAGCATGGTTACTGGGCCGATACAGTTCTCGCCTGCCTTGCGGAAAATCGGCGTGTCTACCTTCTCGGTAAACCAGCAAAATCCTTTGAATGGGAAATATTTCATCGGCGAGTGGACGGGTTTCGCTGGCGCACAAGATGCCATGGCGGATCGTGACTGGCAAGGCGATCGACTCGTCGTGACCAGCGAGCGGGGCACTGTGCTCGTCCAGACTTACGAGGAAAGAGGCGCGCAAGATAGGGGGAAGGCATTGAAGGTGGGGAGCCTTGGTTGGAGCTGGCCCAAAAAAGTCATCCGCCGGTTCTGGGGGATTTTCGAATCGATATGGGGTATCTTCGTGGCCGTTTGGGGGGTCGTCTTTGCAGTGTGGGAGGTCGTTGCCGCTATATTCTTATTTTTGGCTGCTTTGGTGAATCTGGGCTAAAGCTATTAGAGACTTGGACTGGACTATGTATCGTGTAAAGTACTTATTTATTCCACAGTTGTAACTATCATTCCATGGGATGAATCTAAAGTTGGCTCGAGGGCCCCACAATATATATATATAATCAACAGTAGATCTAACTCTTAGCTGAGTAAATGGTTTATCGCTGTGGGACTTGGTCGAAACAATCAAAGCTAAGGAGACAGAGAAGTGAGGGCGGCCCACAAGTAATAGCTTGATCATCTAGTCGACCGTGTATGCACGGGACTGTTGTGTGAATCAACAGAAGATGCATTGGATGTACGAGGATGGCCGCTTGGATTAGAGTAAAAATGCTCTATGCACTTTGAATCATGTCACATCAGGGTAATATCTGCCATCTCATAAGCGCTGCTACGAGCGCGCGTGTCATCAACTTCAAGATGCGGTACAAGCACCACGCTGTCAGCAATGGGCAAGGCAGAGAGTGTCGGCATATTCGCCGCTTCATATGCTATGGCCTGCAGTTTCAACTGTCGAAATACGCGGCAGGCCAAAATAGATGGAATTGCGATGGTGAGGGTTGTCAACGTGACTGTCCATCTCGACAGCGACAGGTTCAGGAGCACGGCGGTCGGAACGCTAATGCAAACTGCGACTCTAAGAATCGAGATTTTGAAGATAAGTAAAATGGACGTCTCACTCAGAGCGACGCGACGACTTACGCGTAATAAAGCTGCCCATTGCGCAGGAGAGCCCTGGACAATTTGAACATGCCTGCGCCACTGAAAAAAGACATGATGCGGCATTTCCAGGAATTTCCCGTCTTGAGATCAGACAAAAGCCGCCAGGCTATTGCCAGAAATACCACAGTATCGTACAAGGCGATCGCGGCGTAGGATGCACCACCGGTCCGGCCGCGTAAAACGATACTGCAGTGGTTGCCGCTCAGCGGATGTCCATATTCAGAGAAACCCAGAGTGGCGTCGTATATGAAGCATGCCGCCACACTGAGCCAGCAAAGTGTAAAGAATATCATCGTGGACCTGCTGTTGTTGTGGACTGCGTTAACCCGAAATAAAAACAGAAGGGCCGTCGTTGGGGTTGATACAGCGTAGAATATGCAACCAACTAGTGCAACCATGCCACAATGGGGAAATGATGCGGCTGTTGTATAAGTCTCTCGTTAATAACACAATTCCAGGTCGGAAGGAATGTTGCTTGCCTGGAGTTAGCATTGAGGAGGCGGCTTGCAACAGGCTCGTTATTCTTATAAGCATCTACATGTCAATGCCAGCATCTTTTTCACAGGATAGCAAATTCACCGGCATAGAAAGTAAACGGCAAGAAGCACCGGAGGCCGCCAGCTGCCCGCGCTTCTTGACAATGTCCAATTCACCATTTTAAATTCGTCGGATAGTGATATACACCAATCCCAAACACATAGCTATAGAGACATGAGTTCACGACGTGAGATCCGGTGTGTTCATAGCTCACGATAACAACTGCAGACATAATATAGCCCGATATCTGCAGCATCTCCGCCGCTTCAAGCTCTGCACAGTCGGCCATCAGCTTGAAGATGTGAGCTTCTGGGCACAAAAGCCACTGATGCCCCAGGATAAACCGTCGCTGCTTGCTGTGAATAGATGACAGGAAAGTGTGGTAACGCAAGCGCGCGGAGGATCATTTGCTCCATTATAACACTAGGGCCGCCCGCACAAAGACCGGTAGAGAATTCGAGAGGATTCCGTCAGATCTAACGAACATTGTATTGGGGTAAATTCGGCGTTCTCTGGGCTCGAATTGCGTTTGATCGCAACGCAAGCCGACATGTTTCAATATCAAGCGGAATTCTTTGGGGTGAGTTGCGATAGCGTCTTGATATCAAGTGGGATCAGAATCATCAGAATCGAACTCGATTGTGTGCTGACATCAGGCTTGCGATGCTTTATAGTTGTGCTTTTGGGTGTCCAGAGACCATGGCGGGAGAGAGAGAACCCAACAGGCAGCTTTTTCGGGAATGACAGTTCTTTGATCTCCGACGTACTGTCACGCTGTCACGTGGCCACCGAGATGTGATGGTGCGCGTGTGTCACGTCTCATTCTCCGAGCTCCCCCCTTGCCTCCACCTGCAGAATCTACATACCATTTAATAATTTTCATGCCTATGAGGCTGCTCGGATTCACTGCTCGGATAGACTGCGGCGATGCTGAGCTGCAGCCTTACGCAGTGCGGATGGAAAGGCTGTGACATGCTGGGTCACGTCTAGATCTGAATCTGAGGTTGGAAAGGTACATGTCTGGCGTGTGTACTTTTCGTATCTCAGATATGGAGGGGTATTGAAGGGACTCCTAACATATTCATCTTGGTCATGGAATAGGGGGTGAGATTTCATGGCCTGTCATGCATTTGATCGTCGATTCGAGCGTCAAAGCTTGAAATCGGCAAATCAGCTTGCTTCAGCTTCCAAGATTGAAGATATCGATGTTACTCTTGGAAATCGCTTGGTGACTGTGCATTGCATCAGATATCTTCATGTTCATTTCAACAGATTTCAACATCGTGGAGTCACTGAAAGTACAGCATTTGATGGTCAACATGCATGATTTAAGTATGGTACAATTATTCTTCAATAGATTATGGATAAATATGAGCCCGCGTACCGTGCTTGAGGCACAAGCCTAGGCAATAGGGCATATCAGCCTCAAAAACACGTCTCCCCTTATGCGTTTCCCCCCAAGATGCGTCGAGCGCATCCCGTTTCTCATCCAGGTCCCATTACCACTTTTTACACAGCATCCAGCCCCCGGGGCACCGGCTCCTCCTTGTCAGACACGCACGAGTCCACCGCCTTCAACGTCAAATCTGAGCCCAGCCGACTCGTCTGCATGTTCTCCGTCTGCGTCTCGCTGGTCTCGCTATGGAAGGAAAATTCTGGCCTATACTCGGCTGTCTTCACCGATCGCATGATGTCTCCGATCTTCTGCGTGTTCAGCGCATCCTGCGTGTCGAAGCTGCCGAGGAGGATAGTGCGGAAGACACGGCATGCGAGTGCGCTGGAGAGGGCGATATATGGCGGGGTCAGGAAGGCGCGGATGATGTCTGGGGCGCCGGAACTCAGCATCACTGCGGCAGTTGTGATGGACATGCCGATGGTGACACTGGTACTCAAAATTAGTCATAAGTCGAAGTAGAGTGCAGACGCAGAAATAACGCACAAGTAGTAGAGTTGCCCGCTTTGGAGAAGGCCCTTCGAGAGTCCATAGAGCCCTTCGCCCTTGAAGAAGGATCTGGCTCGCTCGCGCCAGGTATCGCCCACCATGGCATTCGACAGAATACGGTATGAGATGGCGAGGAATACAAGAGTGTCTGTAATGGCAACGATGACAATGGGTACCATGCTGTATCTCGGTACTCGAGTTTGAATGCATTGTTGCGTGTCAGCGACGTGTGCTAAGGGAGGCGTCGCCGTGAGATTCAAGAATGTCATAGTTGATATTGTTACTTACCTCCTTTCATTCCGATGAGCATAACAAGCGACGACCCCTTGATAGCTATCCATAAGCATCCAAAGATAGCCGTTATGACTTTCGATCTGTTGTAAACGGCTCGGACTCGCAGGAAGAACAGGTATGAGGTGGCTGGGACGGATATCTCGAAGAAGACTCCGATTGAGTATTCAAGTGACTGGCAGTTGGCGACGGGGGCGACTGGCGCAAAGATCAGCTAGCAGCTCGAGGAGAGGTAGAGAGGTAAAACACACTTTCGAACATGACAACAGACACCAGATATCCCAGAGTAGCTATTCTGTGATAAAGTCAGCACACGAATATATCAGAAATAAGAGTAGCGCACCTCGAGAGTGAATAGGCAAATGTAGGTAGGCTGAAACCAGACTTCCTATACATGCGATGTTCGGCCGATATCGACACCAGCCAGTCCCAAGTAAATGCCTATCAGACACGTTATGAGTATGTTATCAGTTCTAGGCAGCGAGTTGCTCACTGCCAGGGTGGCCACATAGACGTGTCCGACGATCTGCATCTGATAGCCAACATCGGGCGACAGGTACGCCATGGGCGTGTGCGGATTGAGAATTGGCCATTGTGTATCGGACATAGGCGAGGTCAACAGCAACTGAGTTGGAATAATAATGCACGATTAAGACTTCGCAAGGCACTCTTTATGTGGAGTGGAGGTGCCCACTACGACAGACACGGATGATCGGGCTGATTCGGCAAATGTCAGCGTGCGCAGCGCGGCGCGGCGGGGGCAGGAGCTATTCATGCTCACCTATGGCCGAGGTTGTTGTTTAAGCTGACGCATGACGCTCATAGCTGATGCCGAGTCGAAAGGAGCAGGACGAGAATCATCATAGCGCTTCGCGAGTTTCCAATGATGTGATCAACATATCGGTCTCAAGTGGATTCGGTAGAGAGCCTATCGAGGCGTTCCCTCTTCACTATGGAAGATTTTGCAGAGTATGCAAAGACAAACAGACATGATGCTCGGCAGGATGCCTCCACGACACTTGCCATTGGTAGGATGGGGATGGGCATTAACGTTGAGGACGAGAGAGCAAAGGATAGCAGCAATTATGTAATTGACATCGCTGTCATCAAATTGTCACTGGCATCGCCACTGCCTCTCCGCTCACCATGATAGAGCCCTCCGCAACCCCTTATGGACTCTTTACTATGGAAACTCTGTACTCGGCTCCGAAGGAGAGCACGCGCTCATCCACGCAACCATCTAGCTGGATCTAAAAATGTCTTCTCAATATGCGCACCAGCGGAAGGCGCATCGGTGGCGCGAGTTGGAAACTGTACCGATATCACTGTACTGACTTGTTGCTGGAATTCAAAATTTCAATCTGTCACTGTAGTCAAAGAAATGACCATGGAGTCTTAACTGCTTGACTATAGCAAGGCTACGATTGCCTCTGACTAATCAACCCAGTAGACTCCTTGCGCATCTCCAAGCAATCTTTTGCGGGTCGCTGGGTTTTACATGTCTCTGTAATCTCCAATCACAAGATTGAGCGTCAATTAAATGTTAGTAACCATATCGAACCTGCTCGGCCCCGGTGTCGACCTTGGAAGGCGGCTCATGTTATTTAGTCATACCCCCATTAATGTTCGCCAGTGATCATCAAAGAGTTCTCTTGAGCTTCAAACGGCTAGACTGCTGTACCATGACGGATACAACTTGATTCTTAGCGCTCTCTCAGACTCAAAACAGCTGCATTGCCGTTTGGTTAGCCACAGCACACGTGCTCAACAGTTGACACTCACACGGAGCTTTTAAAGCAGTCTGCTTCTTACCATCATCACATTCGTGTCTCATGCCAGTCCAATGCAAAGGAATTGAGGCCTGCATCTACTCTGGAAGCAGCGAATTGAAACCAGAGGGAGTTTTTACCAATGCAGACCACACTGAAGCTACATGCTGGATCGCATCAGAGGTTGGAAAGGTCTGTCGCGGCGCGCATGCGCATGTCCATGTCACTCGACGTAGCAGGCTCAACTCAGCCAGGAATTTTCCGTGAGATGGCAAAGATCCCGTCAGCTGGGGAAGGGCACATTCTCCGGACGAGTCGAGGTCGACGGTGAACAATGTGGCGGACTGATCATGGAGCAGACGGTCCCGCGAGCCCATTGGTTCGTCAAGTCAGGCCTGGAGACCTCGCAAGATACCATTCGCTCGTTCAATTTTGCGAAAGTGGAACTGACAGGTACGCTCTAAATACCCTGGTTGCTGCTACTTTGCTCACGCGCATGCGCATCTGGTCTGTGCGACGCTCAGACGACGATGCCCTCTTGGACGCCTCGCAGAATATAGGAGAAATCTGCCTAAGCGTCTGGAGAGTTCAGATCCTCGAGACAAATAATGAATACAGGTCCTCACATGAAGAGCGAAAGGTGCACGAGCGTAGCAAGAAACTCACAACCCACAGAGTCAAGTGAGTGACGCTCCGCAAGAATTGACAGAAATATATCCCGAGCCGTGACGCCATCTCGCATGTAGATTAGGCGAAGAGGTGGAGACGGAGCCGACAAAGAGCTCTGTGGTGGAAATCATTGGGGATGCCCCCCTCGTCAAGATCACTTTCAAGTACCGACCGCGAGGTTCGACATTCCCCATGCATTTCGTTCGGTCGTATAAACAGGTCATTTGCAGAGCTTCTCGTAGCTGAAGGCATTATTAGCACCAGCGAAGAAGCAAAGCCCGCGGCGCAGCGGAATATCAACGCGCAGGCCGGGCCGTCCAACGTCAAGAGGGAGGCATCCGATCCTGCGCCCGCCAGGCAAGTGCACAAAACGGGACCATAGCACGGATGACGAATGCCACCTATGAATCAGCTCTTCGCGACTGAAACGAAAAGCAGTCGGCGCAGCCAAAGCTGAGCATGTCGCTGATAGGTCCGGCTTTCCAACTAGAGGAACTGGGCGCAGAGTAAAGATGCGCAAAAATTCTGTCGACCCCCCTCCGCCCAACTTGGACTCGTTTGTGGTGCGTGGCGAATAATGACATTTTCGCCAAGTGTTGACTACTGGCAGGATGGCTGGCGCTCAAGGGTGCCTGTCGAGAGACTTCCACAGTAAAGCCAAATCGAATGCTTGATAATGCATGATCCTCAAAGTTGTCTCATCTTCACGATGAGTCCTATTCCTAAGAATCATAGTCTCGTGGTAGATCCCCTTGAATGTCTGGGCAGAAATAATGGCAACACATATAAACCCCTCTTCGAATTCCGTCCACCCACTATCGAAATATTTGGCTAATCTCGGATGACACGATCTCCTTGATCCGCGTCGCTATCTCTTCTTTCACCCAACTTTCACCTTCCTACTTCAACCCGCTCTTAACGCCCTTCCGGCCCGCTGTGTTCCGTCGCATTTCTCTGCTCCGCACCACAGCGGTCCCGAAATGGGACACACATGTGGTGGCACCACTATCTCGCCATATCACTGCGATAAGATTACCCTGATCCGCCTTTCTCAGCGCAGAAAGCTCTGCGATATCGATGGGCTAGCTCGAACACATCTCCTGCGCCAATTGTCTTATTGGCTTCGATCTCGCGGAATCGCGACTGCGCGGCTCGAAATGCAAATTAGACGCGCGCTGCTCGGAGTCGGTCGTTGTGGCGCGATCGGGATAGATTAGCGTCAGCCAAGGCGATGGCCTTCGATTAGGGATCAGCTGGACCCATTGCTGGAAGAACGTGCATTCATGTCGGATTTGACGGGTTGTGCTGTGTGAGGGTGCTCCTATATTCCAGTATGGCGTGATGGATTGAAGAAGAAGACCTTCGCTCTTGACAGAAATAGGTCCTTCGACACCAGGACTCCTTGTAGATGATTACATTTGATGAGGTGATCGCCCAAGAACTCTATTATATGCCCACGTAGGGTACCGTGTATTCGTGTGTTGTCATACATTGTCGTCATTGCGCTTGGTACCCAAGTGCCAAATCCCACGGAGTGTCATCATTTCATCAAGTGTGTTTTGGGAGGCGCGGTGAGGCCTTTGCAGTTCATGTTGACGCGAGCAGGTAATCTTCTGAGACACAGGAGTATCTGAGTTCGATTTCAATGCGGAGACCTCAGCAGTCTTGCCAGCGCTTCATCATCTATCGTGTGCCACAAGGTGCCACAAACGGTAATATTTGAGATGTCAACATTCGACAAGCTGATTCCCCTTTCCAGTGAATCACTGATTTCCCCAGGATTTCCCCCAGCCCGTGCTGGCGTGCGCAGCCAGCTCGAGTTCCCCGCTTCAAAAGCGCTCGCACATACCCATCCTCGTGCGCGTCAGAGTCATTAATTTCGCAAACGCCACTAGTCTAACGGTTGATTCCAAGTGACCGATCGAGAGGTCAAGGGACCAAATTGAAAGGCACCACCCGGGCGCAGTAGCGGTGTGTATCACTTGGCCCCCTTATCCGCCCTTGATAAGGCGTGCGCTTGGACGCTTCGTGCAAGGAGCCCCTCCTCCTCACCCACAGCTCCCGTCGCCTCCCGAGCGCTCGCCAGCCATGCAGCTCCTGCGCGCCGTGTCCCTGCTCCTCCTCGCGGCCGGCGTGGCCGCCGCGCCCAGCCCCGCCGCGCCGGCGACGTACTACATCGACGACGCGGACCCGGTGATTGACTGGGGGACGCCGAACCAGTTCGCGCACCTGGACGCCTCGTTCGCGCCCGTGACGTGGCTGGAGACGTCTGAGTGCTACAACGAGACCATGTATGCCGTCCGTCGACTGGGGCTGATCTGTCGCTGACCCCGTTTAGAACGTATGGCTGGGGCTACAGCGACCTGAAGCGCTCGTTCACTGTCCCCTTCACCGGTGCGTAGTCCCCCATCCACCTCGCACCGCACGGGAGACTGACCCATAGTCTCGCAGGAACCGGGATCGTGCTGTACGTGGTGTACGACGACCGCCTGGCCCTGAACGTGACGACCACGCTCGACCACGACTACGAGACGATCAACTGGTTCATCTGGGCGTCGAACTACACGACCGAGACGAGCTTCACCTCGTACAACGCGACGCTCTACGCCATCCAGGGCCTCGCCTGGGGCGACCACAGCGTCACCGTCGAGCTGCAGGACTACCAGAACACGTACAGCACGCTCCTCTTCGACTACGCGCTCGTCACCGGCACGCGCCCCAGCGCCAACAGCAGCGCCGCCAAGTGAGTCCACCCCGCGCATTTACCCGCCCAAACACAGCAGGAGCTGACTGTACACAGGAAACGGCTGGGCGCGGGCCTCGGCGGCGGCCTCGGCGCCGTGGCCGTGCTCGGCGCGGCCGCGCTGCTCTTCCTCTTCGTGCGCCGCCGCCGCCTGCACCGGCGCCCCGGCGTCGCGCTCGGCGACGACCCCTTCGCGGACCCCGCCGACGGCAAGGACCCCTCGCTCTTCAGCAAGGCGCGCAGCGTGATCCGCCCGGGGCACAGCCGCCGCCAGTCGAGCTTCAGCCACAGCGGCGCGAGCCCGATCTCGCCCGTCTCGCCTGCATACGCCAAGTACCTCGGCGGGGGCAACGCGCAGAAGCACCCCTGGCTGCCGTTGGGCGAGCAGTAGATGGGGTTGGTGTTGTTGTTGTTTAATTGAGGGGTGTCTGTTGTTGTATTCTTACCCGCTGTTGTTATTGTGTTGTTGACACCATTACTTGTTCCCCTTCTCATTCACTGTATTACTGTAATATACCATTTGTTCGCATACATACAATTCTGAATACATCGTGTCCTATCATTCTCAGCTCGCGTAAGATATTACAAATAATTTGGTTAGGTGGGTATCGTAATCGCAGAACAAGTCCAGGTCCGCACAGGTCCATCCATCACGACCCAATCCCGCCAAGCACCTTGAACACATCCTCCTGCCGATCCCGGAACTGCTTCAGCCGCGTCATCTTGAGCGCGAGCTCATTCACGCGGTTCGCAAACGCCACCGCACGCCCCTCCACGCTCCGCCGCCCGCCCGCCTCGCACGCCACGCCCTCCTGCAGCATCCTTCTCACGCGCTCCATCCGCGGCGGCGGGATATCCTCCCCGTCCTGCGCCAAGCGCATCGCCTCCTCCGTGTCCGCCTCCTCCACCTCCCTTGCCGCGCCCCCGATCGCGCCGAGCTCGCCCATCAGCGGGCGCAGCGGCGCGGGGCACTGCGCGAGCGTCAGCGGCCGCCCGAGCACGCCGACGACCGCGCCGTCGGGCGTCACCGCCGTCGTGGCGACCTCGAGGATCGCGAGCGCGACCGCGGCGAAGTACGCGCGCGGCGGGTCGCTGTGCAGGAGCGCGCGGAGGGTGGGTGTGCGCGCGAGCACGTCGCCGAGCGCGGCGTAGAGCGTCTCGCGGATCGCCTCGATCGCGGGGGCGTCGGGCGAGGCGAGGCGCGGCGCGGGCGAGGGCGTGCGCGGCGCGGCGGACGGGCCGGGGTAGGGGGAGAGGAGCGCGGCGTCCTGCGGCGCGCGCGGGTGCGGGTGGTGGATGCTCAGCGGGTGCGGGTTCGGGAGGTGCGGCATCGGCATCGGCGGGGGGAGGTCGTGCGGCGCGGGGCGCGGGGACGGGAGCGGGGACGAGCCCTGCGAGGACGTGGGCGAGGGCTGGTACTCCGGCGGGGGCACGAACGACGCTTTCACCTTCAGCCCCGTCGCGCGGCTGGGGCCCGCGTCGATCGCGGCCTGCAGGTCGCCGGTGTAGCGCTCCTGGAAGCTGCGCCGCTGGCTGATCTCGATCGCGACCGCGCGGAGGTCCGCGGCGATGCCGTTGAGCGCGGGCGTGTCGCGGGCGCCGACGGGCGCGAGCCCGCAGATGATGCGCGCGAGGTCGTGCTGCTGCTCGGGGAGGAGGGCCTGGATGCGCGGGACGGCGGCGCACCAGACGTTCAGGAATGCGGTGAATGCAGGGGGGCAGTTCGCCGTGGAGAGATCGAGGGGTTGGGTGTTCTTCTTGTGTCGTGGTAAAGGCACGGATGGGGGGTTCGTGGTGCAGCGCAGTGCGGCAAAGTAGAGGCATAGCGCAGGGCCTGGGGTACGGTCAGATCAATGGGCTTGGAGATAGAGCTATGGGACGCACCGGTTATCATAAGATCGCCTTCTGCGCTGGCAAGGACTTCAGCGTCTAATAGCTTTTCAGCATTTGCCTGGGTCAAGCTGGTGGTGCGGATGAGATCATAGGTCATCAAGGCCAAGTAATCTGGGCGCACCTGCTTTTCAAATAGCTATGGAAGGAATCCTGGACGTATTCCTCAGTAAGGCGAGTACCGTCGTGTGAAGACATGGTGGGTGTTTTTGGTGGGGCTCCTGAGGCCGTTTGACTGCGGGTTTTGTACTTGGACGCAGTGGCTACTGGATGAGATGGTGCAGAAAGCGGTGCTCGGACAAAACTTTATCAAAGTCCGCCACTCGTCGGGACTCGCCACCACCGGGATTGGGGCGGCGGTGCGTGGATACTCTCGGGGGATGCTGCCCGATTGGTCGACGTCGTGGGGCTCATTGTCCTGCGAGGTCCCGCCACCAGCTGTGCAGCAAACAGAATGGGTAGACGAAGCCGAGCTCCGGATTCAGATAGCAATTGGTCGATGAATGAAATGATCAAATTCATCGACCGTCGTCATCATACATGCGTGCCCCATCGCGCCTGCAGTTGCCCTTGGCAGAGTCTTGGTCCAAGTCATTTGACTGCCGCATGCCGCACTTTCAACGATTCCACGATGCCGGAAGAAATGTGAACTTGTCTCAGGCAATAATTGGCTGAGAGATTTCTACGAGCGAGCTCGAGGCTCGATTGCAAGTCGGAAGGAAACAAACTGAGCAGATGTGATTGGTCGAGGCGCAGTTGAGGTCAAGTCGAGGTCGCCGATCAAGCGCGCGCGTGGAAAACACCAACGTAACGCCGCTCTTCGCCTCCTGGTCTTCCTCGCAGCACCTCGCAGCGTGCACGCCCGCGCTCTGATTCACATCTACCAAAAGTCTCCAAGAAACTACAGCCAACACCCCGTCTACAATGGACGATCCAGGCTCTGACAAGGACGTAACGCTCACCTACGCGAACGTCGGGCTCGCGTTCTCCTTTATCTGCTTCGACGCGCTCGTCTCCTTCTTCTTCGGCCTCGGCGTCGGGTCCTCGCTCGTCACCGCCGCCGTGCGCTGTGTGCTGCAGCTCGCGGTCGTGGCCACGCTGCTGCAAAAAGTCTTTGAGGCGGATAATCCCTTCGCGGTTGCGGGCATTGCTGGTGAGTCGCATGCGCTCGATGGTTTAGCGAGTGTGTGTTGAGATGGTGGGCATAGCGTTGCTCAATCTGATGGGGACGTTCGAGACTGGTGCGTGCTATCCTGCGATAGAAAGGCCTCGTATTCACTTCTGGCGGCTTCGTAGTGGTCAACAAGTCGAAACGCCGATACCACAGGATGGTATGACCCCAGGCCTTCTCAATTCTCGCTTTTGCTCAGTCCTTGCCCTATCGAACAGTTTCCCTCCGTTCTCATTGGTATGCTGGGTTCAACCATCCCCGTCTCCATCATCGGCACCCGCTTCGCCATGTCCGTGCAGCCGTTCTGGACGCCTACCCGCTACAGTAAGCCATCCCCATCCCCGCCCATGCAAAGCTAACAATCCGCACCCGCGCGCAGTCCCGATCGTAGGCATGCTCTGCGGGAGCACCATCTCCGGCATCGTCGTCTCCGTGACCTACGTCCTCAAGGAGCTGCAGTGCGCCCCCCAGTTCCCTTTCTACGCTGTGCGAATGCTGACGCGTGCACAGCGACAACCGCGACAAGGTCGAGATGTACCTCGCGTTCGGCGCGTCGCGCTTCGAGGCGTGCAAGCCCATCGCGACCGAGGCGCTGCGCCTCGCGCTCACGCCGACCATCAACCAGATGAGGTACTTCCCTCCCCCCTCTCCTCCCTGTCTTCATCCTCCACCTGACCCCTTGCTAACCCAACCCCCCCCTCCCCCAGCGTCCTCGGCATCATCGCGATCCCGGGCATGATGACCGGCGCGCTCCTCGGCGGCGCGTCCGTCGACCAGGCCGCGAAGCTGCAGATGGTGATCATGTTCATGATCAGCGCCTCGACGACGCTCGCGAGCATCGTGACGACCGTGCTCGCGCTCGCGGTCGTCGTCGACGGGGAGCACCGCGTGCGCAGCGACCGCGTCGACGTGCGCCCGCACGCGGTGTACCGCGCGCGCGCGTGGGCCGCGGGGCGCGTGCTGGCGGGGGCGAAGTGGGTGGTCGCGCCGGCGACGCGGGCGTGGGGGCGGTGGAGGAAGAAGGGTGGGGAGGCGGAGGCGGATGGGGAGGGCGTGGGGGATAGGTTGTTGGGCTGAGCGGGTTGCGGTAAGCTCGTTCTTCGGACGGCGGTTTGAGCTATACTGATAAAACGACCAGAAACCGTGCAATGTGCATTACATATCCGATGTATCTCAATTAACGAAATCGAACAAAAGTACAATTCAAAGCCAAGTCCGTGAATGGATGTCTCCCTCTTTGCTCTTCGCAGGCCTATGACGGGATGTGTGAAAGTCGTTTAAGTCAAGTCTATGACGGATGTCTCCCTCTTCACCCTCTTCGCAGGAGCTTTAGACCCGCTGGGCTCTCCGTCGCCCTCGAGCTCGGCCAATCGTTTCTAATTTTGATGCGTTGCTCAGCCGAGATCAGAAACATTCTTGAAATGCTTACCTTCAGGGCCTTGATTTCGGCCTTCTTCTTTAACATGCGGAGCTCCTCCTAATGCGCGTCTTAGTATCTGACTTGACAAAGAGGAGGGAGCAAGAACCTCCAGCGCGTGGATTCTTGCGGCGTCGGCGTCAACCCCTTCCTCTTCACCCATACTGGTGGGGGGTGGAATTTGGTCTTGTTCGGCGGGCTCCGCTTTGGCGGATTTGGGTGCGTCAGCGACCTCAGGGGGCACATCCGTTGAAGGGTCGTTGTGGGATTCTTCCTTGACAGCGATGGATGCACCCTCTGAGTCGCGACCTCGCGCTGGACTTGTTGAAGCGTGGCTGGCCCGGAGAGCATCAGGTTGCGATTCGGAGTCCCGTGCTGTTTGGGTATCAAGGATTACGCCATTCGCTCGGAGAATGTCTACCCGTAGAGTAATGAGAAATCATTTAGAGGAACATCACTACAAAGCGTGATTCATACCGATAGGCCTGTATTTGAATGTAAATGTGGCTAACAACTCGAGATATTTCACATTGTGAGATTGCAGTTCGGGAGCGCACGGCTTTTCATCACCCAGCCTTCTCAGGTCAGTTATATAATATATCTCAAGGAATACTTGTCACGCACTTGATCTTATGGGTAGTGACTTTTTTCGCCTGTTCGTGGACCTTTGTCTCAATCAAGTCATGCCTAGGTTTATACTTCTTTGCTGAATATCCCAGAACCGTTATGTGCCATACTCGTACTTGAATATCGCCTAAGAATTCGGTATTCAGTGCACCCTTGAATTCGTCGTTATCTAATTCAAAGATGAAGGTTAGTAAACCGCAGGGGGAGCGAGTTCCTGACACCTGCCTGTTAACTCAAGATTGGCAAAAAGATAGGGCCTTTTGGTGGAAGGCGAGGTCATAAAACCGGAGAAGCGGTAAGTACGCCGGGCTTTGCTTTTAGCATACACTAAATGAGCATCGCTGTCGACGCCGTCAATGTCCAAGTGGCAACTCAGATCTTTCATTGTCTGTTCGCTAGCCCAGCAAACAGTGAACTCCTATGTGAGTAAGTCAGGAAACCGCTATATGCGACTCTACATCTACAAGCGAAAGACTGGAGAACACACCTTCCCAGCTTCAGACGCGACCCAACATGTTACCGCTGTTCCATCAGCGCTGTGCTCCACGGCATAAGGATGTAGCTCGCTACCACCGCAATCTATCCAAGTAGAAAAGCCAGGTAATGTCAGAGGCATGAGATAGATGGGATAGTAGGAGATTCTTCTGAGGTCGCGTCCAAGCAGAACAGTGACAAACGCGCACTGTCACATCCGGCTGGCTTTCATGGCAGCGTGACGAGACAGTTGTCACTCCAAAAATCGACCATTCACACTCAAAATATCCTCACCAAGCCTGTTGCTTGTGCTCACAATTTTAAAACTAGAGAAGAGCGTAACGATAGAGTATTCAATATATTAGATGCAGAGGGAGTCGATTGGAAACGATCAAATGCAAGTGTTTAATAATAAAGGTTCCCGCCTCTCCTCGCAATCACTGTGTAGGATCCGGAGTCAGCTGGGCCTACCGCTGTATGACTCCCCAGAGTAAATTGTAATGGCACTTGCAGAAACCCTTGATAATCGAAGTGGCTATGATTCCCAGAGCCTTGATGTTTAGCTTCCCCGCTCACAGAGCTCCATCTTATATGCAAATAGGACGAGATTCGTGCAAAGAACATCATGGGTATATGCGTTATTCGTCGGCTCCTGCGCTTCCTCCTTGACCGCTCGGGAAGGGCTACAATCTTCTGAAGACGCGACAAGTTGGTCGGGGGCTTGAGCAAGGGTATCTGACAAGCTAGCTTTCGCCAACAACTTGGAGTCGCGTCGTGCAGCCCCTATGACGATAATGTGAGATACAGGCGATGTCTATGAGGCTTACTTTTCATCCACGGCTCATGGGAATGTGGTGCCGTTCCAATGTATGAGTTGACGGTGAAGGAACAGTCAACTGGATCCAGGGCATCCGTAAGTGCGACTTCTAAATGCTTATATTGAGTGGCGGCGGTGATTTCTCTTATGCAAGCGTGAGCGTTGAATGGGGAGTTTGTCGATAGGTTGGGCCCTGAGCGTAAAATTGGTAAACGCTTGCATTCATTGTTACGGTTCTTGTTGCTGTTGTGTACAGTGTATCCGAAATCAGCGTTGCAATCGGAAACTCTGTAAGTCGAATTCGAGTGAGTATATATTTGCGCTTTCATCGTAGAATAAACTATACCTTGGCAATTCCGACTCGCGAGACTCGTGATGTCCAATCTTCCTCAGAAGTGACAGGCGTGAGCTTACAGTTGCTGGAGAATACACTGAATGATGCCACCAGGTGCCAATGACATGCAGCGGTGGAGATCGAGACCGCCGACACAGCCCAATGGATAAGATGATGCGGAGCAGTTCGGAGTAGCATCAAGTGCGGTCAATGCAACGGCCGTGTCGGCCCTGTGGCAATGATGATTATTAGGGTTTTATCGCTTTATCCGAAATTAAGAGTGAAACCTTGGCCTCGTAACTCGTGGTCACCATTATTAAGTATCCAGGCAGGCACTGGGCAACGCCCGCCTCACAGACTCCGGTAGGCAATGGCTTGAATTCGTCTCTGAATGTTCTCGAAAGCGGAGTACCCATTAGTTGGGCTGGGTGTTTCGCGAAGTAAGCGTGCCTCGAACGGTCTGGTGTCTGGATCGAACTGGAGAGGTAGGGTGACTAGCCGATGAAAACGATGATCGCAAATGATCGCGGCGGCGCGCATCTTGACGGCAATATAACAGCCCTGACGTGTCAAGGGAGTATTTGATGGATGGCAGTTTACTTCATCTTGGCCCATCAAGCTGGCGTAGTCAAGGTTGTGACCGTACCTTTCTCAAATTCGTTGTTTCTTGGTACGATGATCATCTCCGTATAAACGGTCAGCGCAGATTCAGCCCTACTCACTCCAAAGGTCATGAACTATGTGCAATCTCTTCACTCGATGGGAACTCATCGATGTCACAGGTCGATAGGTCTGCGCTATTGGAGCAGATGGACATCGTCACCTGCGTGTTTGTAGCTTCTCTCTCGGTTCGTGCATTTCATTGCTGCAGCTGAATGCTGACGGCTTACTCTCAGCGCCCATGAAGGGATATGTGTGGGATTGGATACTCTCTATACCTCGGGAGTGTAGCATTGGTCACAGAGCTGGATTGACTTGGCCTACATTCATTTACTTCCTCTCTCGGTACGTCAATGCACGACCTCCTTGTGCATTTCTTGTTCATTTCATCAAGAATATCAACTGACATCTCGCTATCTCAAAGGTTATCGACATTAACAAATTGCATTTTGTCGCTCATACTCGCAGGTAGTTGCCAATTGATTGCGCGCGTCCTGACGAGAAGCTAACGAGGTTCACAAGTTGCCTCCAATGCCAACTGTGACGGACTGACATATAGCGTTACTGCTCTATGGGAGGTGGCCATGCCTGCAACTGCATTTCTCTTTCTCATGCGCGCACGAGCCGTCTATCACGATTCCAAATTCGCCCAGATATTCTTTGGGACATTCTGGGTAGCAGTCTTATCCACGTCGATACTTCTTCTAGCATCCATTGAAAACAGTGAGTGTTGAGACACGAGTTCTTGTGGTTTTACTAAGCATCCGGATAGCAACGCCACTACCATCAGGGATATGTACGTTTACTGCTCGATCATACGGCAACATTTCAAGCATAGTGTCTGCCGTGTTCGATACTTCTGTCTTTTTTGCGATATCTTGGCGATTGGCATTCCGCACCGCTTTCGTTGGCAATACGTTGCGCGCGCGCTTGCGATGCTTCTTCAGCGGCAAAGGTCTATCGGTGTTACCAAAAGCGCTTCTTCACGGAGGCCAGGCGTACTACTGGTATGTGGCATTCAAACCAGCTATTCGCGACATGACTGACCCTGCTACCCAGCGCCACCTTGGGTTTTGCCATCATGTCTTCTATCATGTACGTCAAAGGGCCTCCCTCCTTCCACACGCTGCTTGGCCCGCCATACCTCGCCGTCTCCAATGTTATGGCCTGTCAAGTCTTTCGAGACGTGATGCTGTACGACAGACACGATACTGATGTATACAACGTCGAAATGACATCGCTACATCTTTCAGCGGGGGAGTCCCAAGTCATCACGTTGACATACAACGATATTGCTCCACTTCGGCCGCCGTGTGCTAGGTTAGCGGACATGAAGCTGAAGAACCATGATTATGATATTGTATAACCTGTTAATGGTTTCTTTTGTGTATTATACGTGGGCAATACCCTTTTGGATTCTCCTCATCTACTATATCCCTGCATTTTCTCATTATGTCTTTGGCATCGTGCTTGTGCCATCAAATACACTGAAACACCTTGGGCTGCGAAGATGCCGAGAATCTGCCAGTGGCGATAAGTGATCAGACGAATAAATATATTGACCAACAACAGGTGGAAGGCTATCTCGACATCCTCTCCAAAATCCACAGTTGCTTCTCTCGCTTCATCTGTGGTAACAGATCCCAGATGTCTATCGGCCCTTCTATCGCCTGCTGTTTCCCTCGCAGCTTGGCTACCTGCGTTCTAAGTGCCGGACCCAACGTCCAACCACCGAAAGCATCGATAACGTCCACGGCACGCCATTGCTTGCTCGCCGTGAGAGCGCCAACATCAGCTTCCGACTCGGCTATCAGGTGGGTGAAGTGTGGGGACGCCAGCAACTCCGCGGTGCCCAATGATTCAGTTTTGTTGTAAATCCAGTGTGATGACGATGGATTCGAAGAGTTGATGTATGTCAAATATGGTGGTGAGTGGACTTGGAGGAACAACGATGCTCCCGTTTGGGCGGCGAAATTTGACAGATGAACGTGAACTACGGTTTGTTAGATAATGTGAGTGTTTGGAATGACAGTGGCACTGACCGTGGTCTTCACCGGCATACCTCTTGTTGAAGAGGGCCAGAGCTTCGCCTCCTGGGTAGTTCTCCATGGACGACTTTGTTAACAGCGTGGTGACGAGGGTATTGGCACCCAGGATAGCCAAGACAGCAAGGAACATCATTCGACCGAAGATGGTGCCTTTCTTGCGGGATATCCTATGCTCCGTCAGTATATGGAAGGAAGCTGGACAATGCAGACTCACATCCATCTGGCACCTCTGGCTGCGCCGATGTTGATCAGGGGCACGATGTAAACGATGAAGCGCCATTCTTTGTGTCCAAGGCAGCTAATCAAGCCAACAAATATCACGCATGGAATCAGGATGGAGCGAACACGGGAGTCGAGGATGGCTCCGAGGACTGAGAGAGGTAGGGCACCCAAGGTGAGTTTCGGGAGGAAGGCAGTCACGTATGTCAGCGGCGGTGATGTCTGAATGAAAGACCGGTCTTTAGAATGCAAGAGTCAGAAATGGAAAGGAGCACGTACACCCCACTCCGACGACTTTCCTTCGTAGACATTGAAGTATATCCCATTGAGTTCGGGCCAGAGGAGGGTTCGCCTCCAGAAGTACGAGTCGACGCCGACAGTCAATCCTAAGTTCCTTTGATGAGTAATGGGAGCATGAGGATGAACTAAGTCTCGCTCACCCAGTGACAAGAGGCCAGAGATTAGCCCCGCATTGAAAAGAGAGACGAATGTCGTGTTGCCTTGTATTAGGGCGTACAACGCGATTGGGCCCAGAAGCAAAGCTACTTCAGCTCGGAATACAACGGCTGTAAATACAAGAAGCATGACTGCTGTTCGGATTTGAGAAGGAGATGGTCTGAGCGCGTTAGGGGCCCGATTTATGAGAAAATATGATGCCAAATTCACTGCCGAAGGCAGTTAGCAAAGAAACAGGACAGGGCGATGAAGTGGCATACCTGGGAGAAGCGCAAACATGTTCGGTAATGTTCTGCCCATCCAAAATGGAACATGGAATTGCGTGATCGTGAGCAAAGTATACATGAAGCCCGTCGGTCGTCCGAATCGATGCGAGACCGCGCGTCGGAGAAGACATAGCCCAATGGCATTCAGACTGCATAGAACCAAACGACCTGTTCAGCTTTCAGCTAAAATAAGAAAAATCATGGGAGCAGGACGACACGCACCAACCATCTGCATATCGGCCTTCGATAATGGCATTCCCGTCCAAGAAACTAGTTGCAGCACTAAACTCGTTGCCCATGCGAGCAGAACGCTCCCCACAAACGTTCTTGGTACTGCCCCTGGAAATGCGAAGTGATCATACTTGAGCAAGTGCTGATTGAGTATATGGGATGCCAGACATTGGATGAAGTGCGCACTTCTTGGAGGTTGGCAGGCGTTACTCCATACATCAGCACGTCGTGAGTAGCATGCAAATTAAAGCTCTCTTCCACTTTGCTGTACGGCGCGAGAAGGACATGGCTGTAGCCCGTCGCGAATATGAGAAGGTCCAGAGCGAGGCTCATGAGGGTGGTAGGGAAGGATAATCGTGACACGGAGGCTGTAAGACGTGTCCACCCCTGTTCTCTTGAGGCTTCAAGCTTTAAGTTTCACTACCCATTCGCATCGACCTGGAACGGCTGAAGCTCTGATACCATAAACACATATATCATTCATATATCATAGAGATCTAACAATATTTCCGATATGATTACTTTGGATCACCGTCACCATTCTTCTGGCTGTCTCCATCCTTCTATTCAGGCAGAGAGGCCATCTTTGACAGCAATCCAGGCAGGCCTAGCTTGCAAAGTCTCAAACCACCTAAGAACGATGGCACAATTATTAGCATACTTATTGATGCTGTTTGATGGATACTCACTTGGAGACATGGGGCCTGGAAGAAAACAACTCGGGGTTGAAGTCCTTCACCAGCGTGCCGTGCGGGAGGTGGAACAGATCAGCCAGGGTGATCTCCTGCTCGGCCAAATCTGTTTTAGCAAAGCATTTGCGAAAGTTGATATATTACTCACGTCACCGGCGACATATTTCTGCTTGCTGAGAATCTTCTCATAGGCATCGAGCTTCGCGCCGAGGGTAGTGGTCAGCTGTGCAACCTTAGCCTCGTCCGCATCAAGTCCAGTAAACCTGTAGAGTGATATGAGTTATTAGCTACAAGCACTGAAAAGTCACGCACATTTTCTTGAAGACCTGTTCGGCTGCTAGTCCATATGCCGACGGTTCAAAGTTGGCCGCCTCGACAGAGGCCGCTTGCTCAAATAGAGCGTTGGCCTTAATCTCAGCGGGGAGAAGAGCGGGGCCCTTAGAAGGATACTTGGCTGCGAGGTAACGGCCTATGGCACGGCTTTCGTACAGCAAAAATCCATCGTCATCCTGTAATATAAATTAGTATAGCCCTGTGGGGCATCGACGGTTGATTGCACTTACGATGTACGGCACCTGACCAAATGGTTGCTTCTTCAAGAACTCCGGCGCCTTGTGTTCGCCTTTAGCGAGGTCGATAGGCACGAAGTTGAAAGGGATGTCCTTTTCCTTGAGCACCACGGCCACACGTTTGGTGCAGGTGGAGATGGGAGAGCCATAGAGAGTCAAGACCATTTTGATAATACGAGAGGAGGTTTGAGAAGTTTTAAATGCTAGAAGAGGTAGAGGCTGAAGAATGGAGAAATTCCAAGATGAACCTGGCCCTCTTTATGGAATTTTGAGAATCGTTATCGATGGGCCCGCGTAAGAACCATGACAAGTATGGATAATGCTTTACAAAGCAGCAGCGCGGTACAGTATCCCATATGGCCTTTTCGTCTCACAGTAGGAGCAAAAGTAGGCGGGGGAGGGGTTCGACGAGTGATACACCTTGGGTTAGGGGTCCGAATATGGGATCAGTCCCTATGTGAGGCGAAAGATATCGCGTCAGCATGAATCAGCAACAGGCAGCGAGCCCAAATCCACAGGCGCATCGTTCAAGTAACCGGAGGGAGGGGTACGACGAGTGATGCACCTTGGGTTAGGGGTCCGAGTATGGGAGCGGTTCCTATGTGAGGTGAAAGTTATCACGTCAGCATGATTCAGCACCCATCAGCCAACCCAGTCGGCCTGGGCTACGCGTCAATATTGCGATACTTATACTGGAGTAGCAGAGACCAGAAGTAGTTGGCAGGTTGACAGCAGGTGCAGATAAATATCCAGCATGTCCTTAAGCTTGACCGAGTACCAGTAGTATGCATTTCTGTGTTTGAGATTTTATCATGAACCCATCGAAAAGACCGAACAGAGGTACGACAAAGCACAGCAGCCAAACTGAGGTAAAGCCAAATAATCTTGCCCCTTAGCCTTCTTCGATAGACCTGCCGAATCGCTTGATGGTCCACAAGGCCTCCAATTGTTTCTCACCAAAACCTTGAGCAACAACGTGAGCATGCGGAAGCGAGTACTCACTTGTAAGTATTTGTGTTGTTTAATCTGCACTATCAGCGATCGACACGCGTACGAACTGGATACGTGGAATTGTATCTACCTTTCGCGTCGTAATCTCCGCGTCGTGTTGCCTCGATTCCATCTCGCAAACAACTCTTTTGTGCCGTAGAACTGAAATCATTAATGGCTGCTCATTGTAATGTCAACTATAATGACGCAATTGCGGCCTACCTCGAAGACCGCGAACGTCGCAGCGAGATCTTCGTGTCTATCTCGTCATCAGAGAGTGAGTCTACGGCGACAGGACACTTCTCTCTGACACGAAACAACTTAGATGGGGTGTTTTGTATGCGGTTGGCAGCTATTGTATGTTCCAAGAGCTCTAGCCTCAAGGCCTGCATTGAGAAGCCAAGGTACACCTGGGCCGCTTGAGATGCGCGAGCAAGGTATTACGCCATGTAACAGCCTAAGCAGCGGGTGGCATGCAGATTAAAGACCTTTCGACATTCCTGTCAGGCCCGAGAAGGCGTAGCTGGTCGCAGATATCAAAAGTCCAGGCCCCAGAGCGTGGCTTAAAGGGAAGGAAGATTCTGAACCGGAGGCTGTAAGACGCGTGTCTAAGCCCCTGTTTTCGTCAATAGTACTCGCCAAACAAAGTATATTATGCTCTCCATGCTAAAGTGAACCCCTTCAACTCGCATAGGCGTGGGGTAGCTAGAGCTCAAAGAATGCAGAGCATAGAGTATATGGAATTTAACAACATTTTGGAACCGCCTGTTTCGTGTGGCTCTCTCTAGTACTGTGGATAGCATCTAGACTGAGGAGATGCCATCCTTGACAGCGATCCAGGCGGGCCTAGCTTGCAAATCCTCGAGCCACCTACGGTAATTCAACGAAGCCAATTAGTGACATGGTTACAAAAGTCAAATATCGATTACGCACCTGGCAACGTGAGGCCTGGAGGAAATCAATTCGGGACTGACGTGCTTTACTAGCGTGCCGTGTGGGAGGTGATACAGATCGGCCAGGGTGATCTCCTGCTCCGAAATATTGTTCAGAAGAAGCTTTGTGGCAAGCAAGGTGTCACTCACGTCGCCGGCGACATATTTCTGTTTGCTAAGAATCTTCTCGTAGGCATCGAGCTTCGCGCCGAGGGTGATAGTCAGCTCTGAGACCTTCGCTTCGTCCGCATCGAGTCCAAAAAACCTATAGAAGTTAAATTATCTGAATAACACCACATATGTGAAGGGTTGCGTACGTTTTCTTGAAGAACTTTTCGAGTGCTAGTCCATACGCCGATGGTTCAAAGTTAGCTACTTCGACAGAGGCCGCTTGCTCAAACAGGGCTTTAGCCTTGAGCTCAGTGGGGAGAAGTGCGGGGCCCTTAGAAGGATACTTGGCTGCTAGGTAGCGGCCAATGGCGCGGCTTTCGTACAGCAAAAATCCATCATCATCCTGAAGTATGAATTAGTACAGCCGTCTGTGGCACCAACAACTGAGTGTACTTACGATGCACGGCACCATGCCAAAAGGTTGCTTCTTCAGAAAATCAGGTGATTTTTGCTCGCCTTTGGCAAGATCGATGGACACGAATGTGAAAGGGATGTCCTTCTCCTTAAGCACAACAGCGACGCGCTTGGTGCAGGAGGAGATAGGAGAGCCGTAGAGAGTCAAGACCATTTGGAAAATCCTTGAGTGGTTGTCAAGTGCTGTAAGGTAACTGAGATGGAGGAAAGATGGAGAAATGTCGAGACGAACCTGGCTCTCTTTATGGAGTCTGGACAATTGCTATCGAATGGTGGACCAGCGTAAAAGTCGTGACAATATTGAATAGCTCTTTACAAAGCAGCAACAGTCATTCCGAGACGGACCTGACTGTCTTCGTGAAATTCGGAGAGGTGGTATTGATGAACTCGCGTAAAAGTCGTGACGAGAATGTATACCGCTTTACGAGGCGGCAGCGGTATCTAAGATGGATTTGGCCCTCTTCATGGAAAGTGAACACTTCGGGACGAGCTTGGAATCCGCGACGAGAACGAAAATTCTTGAAAAGCAGCAGTATGGCAGAATATTCTGTATAGCCTTCTGGTCTCACAGTTGGAACAGATGTAGACGGGGATGCATCCAGTGGTGCACTTCGTTTTAGAACACAGGGACGGACACTATGTGAGGCGAAAGATATTGCGTCAGCATGATTCAGCTCAGTCAGCAAGCCCGCCCGGAATATGTCACGCACCAACGTCACGTAGGCTTGCAGCCTAGCAGTGGTTAGAAGAGGTTGTCAAGACCGTTAGATGCAGTAGACGGCATTGCCTGATGGTGCAGATAAATACCCGACAGGTACTTGAGCGAGTAGTATGCATTTCCTGGCCTCGAAAAGTTTATCATAAATTCATCAAACAGATAAGACAAAATCGCGACGGAGCATGAGCAGTCAAATTCAAGTCAAGTCGATAACCTCACTCTCTCTGACTTTGGCTTTCTTCGATGGACCTACGGAATCACTAGATGGACCACGCAAGGCCTCCAGTTGCTTCTGATGAAGGCCCCTGATTAGCATCAGGGTAAGCTCGTGCAGGCGAATACTCACTCGTAAATCTTCATTCTCGGCCTATAATACGTGTGATCAGCGAATGACACGAGTTGGAAGTCCGCTAAGCAACGCATATATATACCTTGCGCTTCTTGATCTCCGCCTTGTTTTTCTTTTTCGTTTCTGCTGCTATTGCGTCTCGCAAGGCCTGTCTTTCATTCTACGGAAGAAGAATCAGGCAAACGGAACGATAATTATAGTGGCGAAATCGCAACCTACCTCAAGAGCTGCGAGCGTCGCGACGGGATCTACATCGTCGTCGCTACTTTGTTCGTCGTCAGACTGCACATTCACGGCTGCTCGGCGCTTTTCCAAAGCGCAAGACGACTTAGATGGACTGTTTGTACCGACAAATGTTACTATTGCACGCTTCGAAGGCTCATCCTTGATTGGCAAAGGTACATCCGGGCTTGAGACGCGGGCCAGAGTTTTACCTAGATCGCAGAGTCAAACTTGTGCTATCTTTCTTCAAAATTGCGTTACCTGCACGAGACTCGCTGGGCTGAGTCTGATTTTTAGCTGTAGTGATTAGCCCATCTGCTATGAGAACCTCTATAAACAGTGGCATTGAGTAACTGCCGTTCGGAATTTGGGCGCAAGGTTACCTTGGGATCTATATTTAAACACAAATGTTACAAATGGGGTTTTGTCCAAAATATGAGAGTAATGAAGGACTGGTTTGTCGCTCATTAGGTACGGAATGGGAGGGGCAAACCTATGCAAACAAAATGAGACCCCACTCAGCTCTAGAGGTATGGCAACTTACGTCACCATATGTGTAATGGTCCCTTTCACCTCATGAACAGGTCGGCTCACATGTGGCTTTGTCCAATATCGCATGGGCTTGGGTTTAACATAAGCCCTTGACTCACACCGCCACACTTTCAGTTCCAGATTTCCACAGTCGGATCGTTCGGTACTTGCTTGGCCAGAAGTGCCATACTCTGGGAACATTAGTAACGGATAGACATGTCAGATTCACTTGAAAGAACTCACCGGAGAAATCCAGCTCAGAGAAAACGAAAGGATGTTTTTCAGTAGAAGATATACGGAGCCCATTACTCTTGTATACACGGTCGCATGCATGGTTTGGGTAAATATTCTTCCAGTCTGCCTTGAAACCGTCGATCCAAATGTGCGCTTTTCCGACGGCGAACGATTCATTGTTTTGCGGCGGTCGAGAAAACTTGATCTGAAAAGTCTGATTTATGTAAAGGTAAGCATTCATTAGCACTTTCAACCATGATGCATGACCCCTCGAGCGGCTGTGTTCACCTTACCACTTTTTGCAGCAACCCAGCACGTTATTGTTCTCCCATCTGCGCTGGTCTCTGCCGCATGATTCTCCAGTCTTTTGCCATCACACGAGATCCAAGCCTTGAATCCTTGGAGTTCTAGGGGCATTACGAGGAGAAGAGCGCAACAAGTGGATGTCAAGATGGTCTTCTCCAAGCTTGAAGTCGGAGCTTGTGTATGTTGGGGTTAGGGTTTGGCTATAACCCTCGCCACGTCACCTTTTTCGGGTTTCCAACAAGCCACTACTCTTAAAACGAATCCTACTGTTTCTTCGCAGGATAATGTAGTGAGATTCCGATGCAAAACGATGCAATTAATGATGAGCAGGGGTTGCGTAGGGGGAGGTAGCGATACAGCCATCAGGGTTCATACGGTGGAAGAACCACGAGTCGTCTACATGTATTAATGACCAAGCCAGTCGACTGCACACAAAGGTTACCATAAGACTAAGGATATAAATAGAGGGAGGGCGGGCTGGGGTAGGGAGGCCGATTACGCGGTCTGTGGAAAGGTGCGGCGTTAGATATGCTGTGGATGGGCAGAAAGCGGGGAGGCACATACCTCCTGCTTGAGCCAGGTGATGAGGTCGTTGCGGTCCTTCTCCTTCTTCAAGCCAGCGAAGGCCATTTTGGTACCAGGGATATACTAAGACGCGTCATAACAGGTCAATAGGCTGTGGAGGGATGTGACTATGGTAATGACGTACCTTCTTGGGGTTCTCAAGGTACTCGAAAAGGGTGTGTTCGTCCCATGTAACGCCCTTGTTGATGTTGGCAGCGGTGTAGGAGAAGCCCTCGACCTGGCCGGTCTTACGGCCGAAGAGACTGAAGGTGGGAGAGCCGAAGTTAGCACCCAATAACGCGACGCGACGCTGGAAGCGCTACTCACCCGTGGAGGTTGGGACCAACTTTGTTGGGCTCGCCAGCACCAACGGTGTGGCATTGCGCGCAGCGGGTCTTGAAGAGACCAGCACCCTTGGCAGCGTCACCTAGAAATGCACATCATGTCAGCCACCGAATGAGATGCAATGTCCTACGCGCCATGCAGGCGTTGTCGGGAACATGATAGAGACACGCACCCTGAGAGAAGCTCATGTCTATAGTCTATAGGGAGGAAGAGAAGGAGAATTGACGAGAGATGTGGTTGACGTGAAAGGTCGATGAGGAGGAGAAGCGCGCACGAAATTTTGCGCTAAAAAAGGATTCGCGGCTCCGGTTTTGCCGGTGCCATGTGCCGGTTCTTTCCTAGCCAATGGAAATATTCGGATTTTATCAAGGGCCACGTCGATCCCCCTCTTCATCGGAGTTGCGCTTAGGAGCCCAGCATTTGACTCATCATTAAATAGCATTGTATATCCCAGTAAATTCCAGACAATATTACAGCAAATAAACGAAGAACAGCTGTATACTCTAACATCTCTGAATCTACTTGGCTTGTACTGAGAACAACGCACGACTTTGAGCATGATATGGTATTACCTATTATAAGAAGTCACATTCAACGTGATAACCTACAGAAGCTGACGTCACTGTACGCCGCTGCAAAGGTCACGAAGGTTGGTTGAATTCTGTAGCATTTCGAGCTCCGCAGTCCGATGTTCATGAGCTACGCTACACCAGCTGGCCACTGGATCGCCTGATGACGTCGCGTATTGCTTCCATTTCAGCTTTGTCAACGCGAGGCGGCAGAGTCCAGGGTTGAGCCTTGGACATGTCAGTTGAGTTGTCGAGAAAAACAGGCTCGGGGAGGCGCTTCAGAAGCTCGCCCTCTCTTGGTAATGGCACAACGTCGGGAACGTCTGGCGCTACGGCCACCACAGGGGAAGTCAGCTTCACAACACGCATGGCAAGGGTATCCTCCGACTCGGATGTCTCAGCCGGATATGCTTCGAAACAGCAAAGGGCGGTTCCTGAAGGTCATTGGTCAGTAATTGCGTATAGGTGGAATTGTAGTGGAGCGCCAACCTGAGTACGGGGGCCGACCTTTCTTCGTCACGCTTGCCCACGGAGCTAACGTTCGAGTTATGTCGGTAGACTCTGCACCAAGAAATGTGACCAAGACTCTGTTATGTGCGAAATCCACTGGGAAAGGCTGGCCTAGCGAGTGGATCACTATCTTCCTCGACAGCCCAGCGGGCACCTCGGTCATTTTCACAAGCCGGCGACATTGCCTCAGAAGCGCTTTCGTGACTAGACCATCCTCGAGGAGTCTGGCTGCCATAAGATGGGATAGCGACGAAGTGCGAGAATCCCGTCCCTCTCCTACCAGGCGCAGAAGAGGTATGCGCCAGGGGGCACCATTCGGGAGCAAAAGATCAGACCCAGCGGCAAAGGCATTGGCATCATCGGCAGTGGTAACGCGAAAGCGGATCTCAGAGGTCACATCTGGCTTGTCTGATGGCGCTGGGTGGTAGTAAAGGAACCCGCGGGTGTCGGGTGGGAATGGCACGATCGCACCTTGGTGGTAGGAGTATCGAACTTGGCTCCAGTGGCTCGCATACCCTGGCACATCATCCAATGACTCAAAGCGGAGTATTGGGCGCACAGAGCCAGTGAGATCCATGTGGTCGGAGGGGCGGAGCTTGGACGCGTCGAGGGTTCGAACATAGTTCTTTCGATTGGGATGTGGCCGACTTGAGGTCCCCTGCGACGAGTTATAAAAATGAAAATGGAGCGAAAGTTTAATAAAGCTCACATATAATGCCTTCAAGATGCATCTTGGTGCTGCAGTGGGACGGGTCGATGTGCGCAGAGCGGTATAGCTGTAAAACACAGCCTTCATGGCTGGATCATGGGGGTGTCGATGAACGCGCTTTGGTTCCAAGCTAAGGCACGGCGCAACTAAGATTCAGCTCTTTCTAAACAGTGCCAAGTAGTCAAAGCTTGCAATTGGAAGCTTGCAATTGGAGGAGGTGTCAACAAGCGAGCAAATAATAATGATCGTTCAAAATAAAAGTGCCGATGGACCGCCTTTGCTTCCAGTCTTCCATCATCTTTACCACCTCGTCTAAGCCCCTGGAAATTGAATATTCGTCACAGCCTCTCTGAAATACCAACAAAAAGACTTCCATACAGGATATACATCTAACTTAGGATTCAAAGAAAATGTGCTGCGGACTTAGAAGTCAAGGTGTAATTTGGTCGAAACGGTGTGCAGCATATAGCCCCGTAACTTACTAATGGCAATAGGGAATATCAAAACATACTGTCCAATCTGCCTTGGCTTCTGTGGATATGGCCTGATGGTGGGGCGTCCAGACAGTATGTCCACAAGAGTCCGCCAGTCGCGTCAGGAAGGCGCCAGTGGCGCATCGAGTACATGGCCACCTCAAGGCCACCTGTTGAATCAACGACACGGCGAGTTCGATCTGGCCTCTTGCGCCCATAACTTATACGCTCCATCAAGTTTCAATGATATTCTATCAATCCCCGCTTGACCGGAGCGGTAAATGAATGTACGGAGTACCCACAATGGCTCTCCAAGTCGGCACGAATTTCAAAATCGTTCATACTCATTTGGAACGCTCTGCTCCAGAAGCGCCTGAACCATCGTCGAAAAGAATATGTCACAGTTCTGTCGGAATCTCCATTGATGCATTTCTGACGAATGCTGTAGCCGGACACCTTTCCGAGCCATTCCGCCATTCCTGCGTCATGGTGAACATGATGATGTTGCACCCTGCGCATGTTTAAACGGCGTTTAACTGGAGCGGGTTGCTGTATTTTGAGTTCTGTCCGACTTGTACTTAAGTGTTCCAGTATATAATACATAACCGCCTCGGACAAGATCACCGTCAAGCTAGCAGCTATTCCTGTGCGCTCATTCGTCCTCATCATACCGTCCCTTTGTTGATCCCGTGTGTTATTTCTCGCAAGTCATACAGGTTCTCGTCATGAATACAGAGAGGTTCTCGGCTCTCGGCTTCTGCCCTTACCTTCCAGCGGAGATGTGGCACCATGTATTTGAGTATCTCAAGCGGAAAGATGTCGCAAACGTCCGGTTAACGTGCAAACACTTCTCCCGCTTGTCGATGCCCCGCATGTTTCGCAAGTTGACATACCGACCCTATCGCGGGACAAGGAACCGGATCGGCGAACATAGGCAATGGTCAATTGATAGGCGCATTGTAGCAGAATTCGTCGCGTTCTGGACATCGCATCCAGTGCTCTCATTGGTTCGGCGGTGTGTCATAAGCTCACAGCTGACTTGCATGGCGTACCGCAACCAAACCGACGATCTACTCGACTTATTCTTCAGTAAACTCCACCTCTTCCCTCAGCTCACTGCCATTCGATGCGAGCTCGTACCATTTTCGCACTCGATGCTAGCGCACATCGCCCGTGTTACCATGCTGAAGACCCTGGAATTAGAGGACTGCACGGTCGAGGCGAATGCCCATCCCCCCCAAGTGCGCGTCCAGAACGTGTCGTTCAGATCTCATGCTTGTCCTTCGACAGCCACCCCTCCCCGCACATACGGCTGGCTTGACATCCTCGACTGCGAGTCCATCCAGAGCTTAAAGATCGACTTCGCCAAACCATTAATGTGCCACCTACGAGGGATAGCCACGGCAAGCTCCTCCCAATCCCCCCAATCGGCAGACGAAGCGACCCGCGTCCGCCAACACTTGCAATTGCTCATATCGCACCCGACTAGACTCAGGGAGCTTGAGATAGCACCGTACGTCGCCCAACGACAAGGGCTAGAAGTGCTCCCTCTTCCTGTTGACCTGCCCTTGCTGCGTGTGTATAAGGGCCCCTTCCCCTACTGGGCAGGCTTTGCCTTGAGAGACACGATGGAAGTTTTGAGGTTGCGGCATTTGGAGGATGGCTATACGGACACGCGGATAGTGCTGTGCAGCTTGGGAGGGCCAACACAGTCTCATCTACACAGCTTGACCGTTCGCATCCTCGACGATCCAGTCGGGTTTCTGAAGAAAATGAAGGCAGATTATCCGCAGTTGCGCGAAATCCGTATATTTGTGTTACAAGTTCGTGAGCGGGAGGTGAGATTTATATTTCTACAATCTGAGGCATTCAGCTGATGCGGCTCCTAGCTTCTTGACGCGCTGCCGTCCATACTGCCGAGCTCCTTAAAGACGCTGCATCTCGACATCTCCAACATTCATAAACTGAACCCTCGGTTATTAGGCTTCCGACGGCGTCTCGGAGTCTTCATAGCCAACCCCTCGCTCGTCAAACTCAGCTTGAATGCTGGACCCGGCGGCAAGGAAGTCCAATGGGGACGCCCGCCTGCCTTCTTCCTGCTCGGCTGGGTCGCGCGCCTGCTGTTATTTTTCTTACCACGCAAGCCGAAGAAACCAGATATATATAGCATCAATATGCGATGAGCGCAGGAGGGCGAATGATCAACAGAGTCAACGAAGCGAACTCCGCAGCCCTAATTCCTGGTGCTCGGGTGACGCTGAGACTTAGTTGCGGTCGGTCGAAAATCCCATACATTAATACCATTGCGCACATTAAACTGAGAAAAATACAGATAAATATTGGAGATTAAGTATCGTTAATCTGCACAGCACGAAAGTCAGCTGGTGTATCTCAACTCAGCGGCGCAAAGGAAGGGTCAGAAAGAAATGCGCAATATGCGCATAGCCGGACGTAATTCAACCAGCTTCCCAAGACGCTCCCGAAGGAGGCCTTCGAAGAGTCATATGGCCCCGGCAAATGTCATCACGAAACGAGGGCGAAGAGAAGATACGCACTCATGATCCAGCTCAAGGCTCCTCAGGCTCATCCTCTTCGTCGGTCAGCTCCTCGCCCTTCCTCACTCCTTGGTGGCGCTCCAAGCCGTCGCGTCGAGCCCAAGAGCGGCCGTCGGTGTAGGGATTTATCCGTAAGGGAAGAATGAAGGTGTACAAAGGGCTAATTGTCGTTAGCAATGCCCGTGGCTCAAAATAAGACGCTCACTATCCAGTCGGGCCGACATTGAAGAAAAGTTGCAGGTTCTTCAGTTTGCTGCGCGGAAATAAAGTTTTACTGCTGATGCCATTTATTGAATGAGCTTACCCGAGATCGTAAGAGTTCACGAATGTCTATGCCCAGGTCACAGTAAGTCACAATGCCGAAGAGTCAGAAGGAAACTTACATCCCCGCGCCGCTGTGCGACGTTCCGATATATATCGTGGTCCTGGCCTTCGACGGAGGTCTCTCCCTTGACGACGCCCCATAGGTGCCAAGTGAGCATTATGGTCACCGCAAGACAAAGCACGACGCAGAGCACGTATATCAATATGAAGATGACCTGTGGCACGAAGAATGGCCATTGTTGCTGCGCTTGAGTGTCAGCGGGGACGAGACGGGGGTTGAGACAAGGGACGTACATTATAGCTGACACCGAGCGCTTGGAGCACTTGTTCATAGCCAAGTAGGCAGAAGCAGAATGTTGCGATGACAAGATATGCCCTGCAAAACGCGGTTAATTCGATACTCAAAATGGAGGGAAATGCGCCGAGCTCACATGAACATGACGAAATGGCGCTCGTTGTATAGCCCAACACATTGGTTTATCCCT
>JACXVL010000245.1:52793-95137 GCA_014898675.1 Athelia sp. TMB | reverse complement strand
CTCTGCGCGAATCTAATCGCGTACTGGTAGTCATGCAAAGAGCAGACTTTGACGTAAAAAGCGAGATAAGATTGTGTCACTCGCGGCGTGACGGAAAGCCTAACGCCTCGTCACCTCGAGCGTGCAGATGCAGTGTTAATGATCAGCGTTCCGCCGCACTGGTAAGGATAAGATACTCCCATATTCTGGAGGTGACAATGGCAGCTGTCCAGCCTCGGCCGAGTAAGGTCAAATGAATCCCAATCCGCGGCGCCATCTCGAAGACCATCAAAAAGTCGAGCCCCTTTTCTGGCATCGCGGCCGAAGCCACGAGTCTCACACATCCAATGCTTCTCCCGCCATGCCTGTTTAGGCCTGTTTTCACCGATTCCGACGGCAGTGTGCCCACGGTGGCAAACAAGGCTCCCTTGTAAGCTACGCCACGTTCTAGTTCAAAGCGTTGTGTGTGCATGCTTTGGCCAGATCCAATTCAGCCTCATCACCATCTCATCTTGTGACCTCGAATATGAATATATATGAATGAGGGGATGTCCCGGGTCTGAAAGTACTCGAATACAGTCTGAATATTTGTACACGCGTTTATCGGGAACCTTATTGGGTGAGAAATCATGGTGTCCGCGGCTGCTGATTTCTATCAATATAATCTAATAATGCGCCTCGGGCATGAACAATAAAACCCCCCACACCCCGCGGCGCCTTTGAAAACTGCCTGGGTGGATAACCTTGAATTCAGGAATAACAATAACATGGGTATGTTCTAGCCTAGCCTATATAATATACGCACATGTTGGGATGTGTGGCCACAGAACTCGCCTCGCCAGCGCGTCCCGGGTACCCGCATCGAACACTGACGTAGCGCGTTGCAATTGTTGGTACCGGCGGCGAGGCTCTGATGGATTATTGTTTCGCGTGGAGCGGTTATGTCGGCGAGGGAGCCAGGTCAAAGCTCGGGTCCTTGCCGGCGGATCCCTCGGACGTCCGCGACCAGGGTAATTAGACTCCAACTGGGGCGCAGTTGAAGCCACTTGCGAGAGGCATCACGGTGCGCTGATTGGTAAGTTACTAGTAAGCGATCTCCAGCCTTCCCGATAACAATTCTGCCCTGCAATTTTCCGCTCTGTGAGTAGCTTCAGCCAGCCATATTGAATGCGAATATTTTTAATTAACGGTTACTTGCCGCCGGGTGGTCGGTTTGAGAAGTGGCCCTGGAGACCAGTGGCCGTGCTGCGGTGTTGCCACCCTGACCGCTGACCTCCACAGACCAATGCACCGCCTCGCTGCACCGTGCCAGGCACTCCAGGCACCGATTGCACAGCAGGACAAGCACTCGAGGACACTGTTGGTGGAAATATGCAATACGTTTGGTGCGCCGGACCTTGCGCAATCATATGGCTAACTGTGGTTTTGAGCAAGCTTACCCCTATTCTTTCTCAAGAGATTCTTATCGCTGAGGTTTGGATAATGCGCATCTACATGCAGTAGAATGAGCGGACATCTAGACGAAGTGCGAGCAATAGCATATCCCTGGTAGTTGCGTTGGCTGCGGTGAAAGATTGCTAACGTCGATCTATTCACCCGTTGGCCTCTGTGCCACTAACGCAGACGAAGTGCCGGCTGCGCTCCTGGCATACCATATAGTGCCGAAGAGGAGTTCGTGTGGCTGGAGTTGGCCGATGAATCAAAGCGAGGATGGCACGTAGTAGATCCTGGACTCGTCACATATCTCGTCATGATTCAATCTTAGCGTCCTACACTCCAAAGAGTTAGCATCGTCCCCTTATGTCACATCTATTGCACTTCGAAACCATACCAAATACACTGATAGTAATACACCTGTTCATTTCAAAACTCGCGACGCGCTGCTCAGATGATGAGCGGCTGGTGGAGGTCTATCTTGCGACCCACAGAAAGCTGTGGGATCTGTTTATAACGACCTTTAAGGAGCCCCCGCGTATTCTGTAACACCTATAGGAGGGTTAGATAGAAGGAACGAAGCGAGAAAATGCTCGACGTACCTCGATATAAGACTGATTAGAATTCTGCTGCATCGTCTGCAAGAACGCCCAGCTCATCGCGCCCACATGCTCCCCCGCGATGCTCGCGTCGGACGCCGTCTGGTCGTCCCTGCAGCCCGAGTACATGCACACGTTCTTGTTCTCCGTGTTCCAGTCCTCCATGAAGTGCTCCTCGCCGAGGCCCTCCTCGCGCGCGTCCCCGCGGTGCTTGAGGCTGTGGAAGAACGTGTGCGCGCCCGCGAGCAGCTGCTGCGCGTCCTGCGCCTTCGCCATGCTGAACCCGCCCTGCAGCAGGCTGCGCGCGGCCGTGAGCAGGTGCATGCCCTGCCTGACGTTGTCCACGAGCGAGACGTTCCCGTCCGCGTCCGAGCGGTACACGAACGGGAGCTCGATCGCGGAGCCGCTGTGGCAGCAGTCGAACACGACGAAGAGCGACGCGCTCGGCGGCAGGCGCGAGACGAGGTGCCGGTGCAGCGTGTCGCTGTCCAGCTGCCCGTTCTCCTCGAAGTCGAGGGGGACGATGGTGTCGTCGAACCCGGAGTCGCGGTCGCCATCTGGGTCTTTGACCTGGCTACCGTGGCCAGAATAATGTAGGAAACAGGTAGTATTCGGCTCGCTGACCAGCCAGTCCATCGCGCCCAGGATGTTGTGGCCGGTGGGCGAGTAGTGGCCTTGGCGATCATCGGTGAGCGTGACCATGCTCTTCTCGTCGGTGGGATAGCCCTTGGACACGAGGAAGCGAGTCATGTTCCGCACATCGTCGTGGCAGCCCAGCAGCGCATTTTCTGTGCCGGTGTAGTTGATGCCAATCAGCAACGCTTTCTTGCGCTGCGTGGGCGCTTCTTGGTATTGCTGCGGTTGTGAGGGCTGCTGGTATTGCTGCTGGTGGTGCTGTTGCTGTGGGGGCTCCTGGTATTGACCCTGCTGAGGCGGGATCTGACCGGGCTGGCCATGATGCTGGTGCTGATGATGGTGATGAGGTTGAGGCTGCTGATTCTGATATGGATCTTGCTGGTAATTAGGCTGGTAGGGATTCTGGTTCCAGGACATGGCGAGATACGAGCACTAGGTGTGAGAGCAGAAATTCGATGATATCGATAACACAGAGACTGTTGGAAGTGTGTCAATTCATTAACATGGGCGCGCGCCCGATCTGAGTGCTGATCAGCCCCTGACCTGGCTCAGGGGTACGGTACTTCACCGGGGTCAATCTTCCTCACCGGGGCCGTTCCATTCTTCAATCATTGTGCAAGGACGGTGGTAAACAAAATAAAGCAGACGCCCCAGGCATAGAAAAGCCAAATAACAATATCAGTTATTTGGCCTCCGATAGCGACTTCCCAATACTAGCCCGACCATGTTGATTTTTGCAATTGATTATTGGTGAGCAGCTCAGCCGCCTACGGCGCCTCGGGATAACACGCGTACCGCGGGTCACCCGCGTTCCACCCAATGCAGTTCCAGCACTGTAGCAACCCATACGGATCGTACTGCTCCTTCAACGCGCTCAACCGCGCGTAATTCGCCGCGCCCCAGAAGGAGTCTATGTAGTCTGGCTCGAAGATATCTGCCTCGTTCTGTTAGACATGCGTAATCAGTACATTCCGTCGTCTGTAAAGAATGGGAATGAAAAGGGGCACAGACCTGATATGCGCCAGACCCGGGCGTGATCGCACGCAGGAAGTTGGCCGCCGTGTTCGAACGCTTGAATGCCGCGGCGATCTCAGACGCGGACGCTTCATTCTCAAACGCGGAGTTCTATCCGATGTTGAGCGTCCGGTGAGTTATGCAGCGCAGTAGGTGCGGGGAAGACCTACAATAAAGACGTGCCACAGCGCGCTGCGCCAGGCAGGTGTCACCGACGACGTGCCGTCGCCGGGATAGTTCGCGGGGGTCGTCACCAGGAACTGCACAGAAATCATGTCGAGTCAGCTCTCGTTATCGATGCATAGGCGAGGAAGTCACCTGTATCGGCGCACCGTAGCTGAGCAGCGCCGGGTTGAGTGTCGCAAACGGATATGTAACGGTCTTCACAACGTTCAGCAGCGCGTTGAGCAGCTGCGTCTGGTTCGCGGTGCCAAGGAAGTTGGAGCGCGGGATAAGGCGGGAGCTAATCGCTGTGCTAAGGCCTACGACCTGAACAACAAATCAGTAAGCTCTGCCCTGTGTGAAATGGAATGTGGAAGGGCGCACCTCCTCATTGGGCACCAGAAAGTTCTGGTATGCGGAGTAGTAGCTGTGCTCGGTCGTCACGCTGTGGTCAATCCCAATGTTCAGACTAAGCAAGTCCGCCGCGAAGCCAGTGATTTGCGCCATGCTCGCCTGCGCCTCCACCAAGTTGAGCTTGGGAGTCATCAGCACGAAGCCGGATGCCTGGGTAGTCATCGCGCCCGGTTCGATATATCCGCCCCATCCCTCGTCCGCCCAGGTCGCGGTGCTGTTGATTACAATGGCAAGGAACTTTTCAATGGTGGCGAGGTCGAGCGAGACATAGCGGATGTAGGACACTTGGAGAGTAAGACGTGGGTTCGCGCGGGTGGTGACCTCAGTGATGATGCCAAAGGTCGAGCCGCCTCCGCCGCGGAGGGCAAAGAAGAGGTCCTGCACCAACAATCAATCAGCCTCCGTTCTTATCCTCGCATCAAACGAGCGGGTGAGTGCACACCTGGTTCTGGCAGTGGTTCGCAGTCACATACTCTCCATTGGGGGTGACAGCCCTGATCTGCAGCGCGTTGTCTACACCCAAACCTAGCGTATTGCTTATTGCGCTATGCCCCGCCCCAGTAATCCACCCCCCTCCTGCTCCGACTGTGGGACTCGACCCGCCTACCACCGTGATGTTGTTCGCGTCCGCGAATTGGTACAGCTGCAGGAAGCCCGTGCCGGCGCCAAATGTCACGCCACCCTCCGTGTAGTTGCTGCCCGCGATGCAGGAGTCGGGGGTGAAAGAGGGTGCGTATGTGATGCCTTGGAGGTTGGGTGTCCACACGCCGAGCGCGTTTGGGGCCGAAGAGCGCCCCTTGTAGTCGTGCCCCGAGTTCTTGATGTAGATCGAGACACGCGTCGAATTCGCGAACATGAACACGGCCTGCAGGTCGGTGTAGTTGTGAACGTCGACGTAGTATGGCGCAACGCTCCCTTGGTAGCAGTTGGCGGGAGGAGCATACACCAGCGGGTTTTGCGGTATGGTATAGTCCAGAACACAGCCCTGACCAGTGCGCTGACAGCCACCCCAATTTGTGTTCATATACGCGCCAAAGTTCGGCGCGATGCCTATCGAGTCGTTCTTGTACACCGATTGAACGGCTGCGCATGCTGTTGAGTCAGGAGTCTGCGCAGATCCATTGTAGAAGGAGTAGCAGGGCCGTACCCAGGGATAACCGAGGTAGAGGCGGCCAGACACGGAGGTGTTGAGAGCAGCCCATTGAGCAGGAGTGACGGAGCTGATGGGGTTCACAGCGTGCACGTAGTAGAGGGAGCCGAAAGCGGCGAGGAGGCTGAGCGCGGAGAGCATCTTCGTGGGCCTTGAGCTACCAAAAACTTGCCGCCTGAATTCTAGACGTATTGTTTATCAGACGTCGCGAGCCTGATCGTTCCAACACTTTGCTCACCGCTGTTATGTAATAGGAACATGGGTGCTTATGATCCAAAGTTCTTGATCAAAATGACGGCAACCCCTTTCTTGGAAATCCTGGCTCATTCATTCACCTTGGCTGGGTCAGTTGATTATCATGGAGGTTCCTGAATTGTGGAAGCGGGGAGAGATCTGGAGAGATTTACAGAAATGCAAGTAGGTGAGCCCGAGAAGCCCGCCTCTCACATCAAGTGAGCAATTGCAGCCGCGACGAGTGGCGAACATAAGCAAATTGGTGGGCTTTGACTTCAAATAGCAGATCTAGACACCATCAACCTGCTCACCGCGTGGGATCGCGCAACATGACACTAACTTTTCTGGAGCTAATCTGCACATTGCCTCCAGATTCACCCCACATTACGCCTGTGTTAGGAATCTATATATATATTAGCTAATAGCTATCTTCAGTAGCTATTTTGTATTACGATCTTCACGCATCCACCACGATCGAGAGCAAGAGATGTGATGTGGCAACGCGCACGTGATCTGTTCGAGAACAAAGCATCGCGCTTGCATCGTGCTACGCGTTTGCGGACCTTTATCGAACCATCTATTCATTTCTACGACATTCTATTAGCTACCTGAGACTGCTAACACGTACCGAAACGCTGCCCAATGGATCCATTAGCTAGGATCACTAGAATAGTTAAATACCTGCAGCAGCAGCCTCGGAATATCAGCCTTTTCATCCTTAACCACTGCGTGATCATTTTATCACTTACCTCCTTCATACTCGTGTATAGACTCGCTCTGCACGACTTTACTTCGGACACTCATCGCCAGACGCTGCGCGCTCTCGATCAGTAGCTTTCTGCAAAGCGAGCACCCGAAGGCTGAAGGCCATAAGTAGCTAAAACGAAAGCTCAGTAAGATAGTGTGACATAGCTACATCTCATAAGCACTCTCGAAGCCCAGAATCAGCGCGTATATCCATAGGATACACCAATATTCATCCTAGCCACCACTCCGACTCACTTTCTCACGGTTCAGATCGTCTATTTGATCTATCTACGCGCACTCGATATATCCATATTTTTACGGATTCATAACATTGGTGGACAAATCCGGACCACGGACGCCACACTTACTCAGCTTTCACACCCAGAATTCAATTTCCACGCATCAGGATGTCTTCTCAAGGGCCTAGGCCAACGGGTCCGATAGGACGACCAGCTGACCCTAGGATGCAGACTCTTGCAGGGCAACTTGCCGGCCCGGAAGGACAGAGCTCGGCGCCACCAGCCGCTTCTCCCGCAAATCAGCACAGCACAGCATCGACTACCAATTACAATCCTCCTTCAGGTCATGAAGAGGAGAGCGACGACGACGAATCCAGTACCGGCGGCGCTAATTCAGTTCGCGCCCCGAGCGTACATGCCGGACATTCAGTGCACGCCACGAACTCGGCACATGTTGCAAATTCAGCGCACAACACTGTGAACACTGCAAATTCAATACGCGCCACAAATTCAGTACGCGGCACTAATTCAGTGCGTGCCACAAATTCAGTGCGCACCGTGGATTCGGTACGCGCTGCGAGCCCGGTACCCGACGACGGCTCAATCAGATCGACCTTTCCCTCGATCCCTAAAGGCTATTTGCGAGACGATCTTGAAGCCCTTTCAGATCCAATCAATATTGATGTGGCTAATCTTCAGGATGGCACATCCGTTACAGATTTTTCTACAACTAGAATACCTGGAATCAGAGGATTAAGATCCTTTGAAAATTCAGACTCCTACCTGGAGCTCTCTCGGATCAATCAAGCCTTGATACTCACTCAAGAGTTTCGTAGTGAACCCGACGGACCGCCGAAGGCACTCAGCCACCTTGATAAGTGCAAGCCTTCAATAGAAGATGCTTGGCGAGTCATTGATAGGGCTTTCATTCAATTCAAGGTAGTTCACAGGGGAGGAACTATTATTGCCGCCAGACCCAAAGCTGCAGATATAGGACGAGTTTCCTCGTACCTCAGAGCACTCAGAGACAAAGTAAAGAATACCATGATCTCTAAGGGGCTAATTGTGCCCAATTTACCTCTTTGGGCGTACAACAATGACTACAATCTATGGTGGTCCCTAAATGACTTTGAAATTCACGCCACGCGCTGGCGCAAGGACACCGAAGATTTTGTAATCGGCATTGCCACATATCTTCCTGATGGCAAATCTGCCCTTAGCAAAGATCGCACTTCAAGCGAGCGCACCACTGCCGTACAGGCACTCCATACTTCATCTTTTGCCCCTCCCATGCTTGAAGATCCATTTTATGGACCATCCATATCAACCAGACACGAACACAACCCCGCGGCAAGATTTTTGTCAGCGCCGCCACAGCAATTCTCACATCAAGGAAGCAGTGCCTTCCTCGGAACACTAATGAGTGGAGGAAATAACACATCAAATACTTACCGGCCCCAGCAGCCACACAATCAAATTCCATTTAGCTATCTAGGTGGCCAACAGCCTCAGCAAACACCTGTTCCCCGTGGATTCCAGCGAGAAGCGCCCGGAGCCCCTGATGACGATCCGAACGGATCTGACTCCGAAGACTCTCGACGCGGCCCGGGACGCATTCCGAGAACCCCGGCGCCGCCGCGTTCATCTAGACGTCCTGCTGCACCTACTACTCCTGCTCCGAGCTCTGGTGCTGTTAAAAGCTATCATTTTGACTTGAAATTGAAGCTTGAAAACATACCTCAGTGGGATGGAGATGAGGACAAGTTGGCCAGGTGGATTGACAAAGTGAACTCTATTGCTAAGAAATCAGTTGAAGTTCATCGCGATCTCGGCAGCATCGTACCGAGGCGTTTTACCGCGGCAGCTGAGACTTGGTATTACTCAATCCCCCCTGATCATCGTGAATATATGGAAGAATCGTGGTCCACGCTGAGGGCCGCAATTGGTAACTACTGGATGAATCACCAGTGGCTCGAACGCCAGAAAATCCGCGCCAACACCACACGTTTCCGCGACTCAGGCAATTCTCGCGAGACACCAAGCGAATATGTGGTCAGGAAATTGGACTTGGTCAGATTGGTCTACAATTTCACCGATACTGAATGCATCCAAATGATCATGAACGAAGCTCCGAGTTCTTGGAGTCCAATTATTCAGCCACATACTTGCAGAAACATTGTAGAATTTATCAACGCCGTGAAATATCACGAGAACCATCTTGCGGATGCCTCATTCCACTATGGATCACTCAAGCGTGACCCATATCAAGCGGATATTGATGAATTGGCGGAAGACAAGAAAGAAGGAACCGACAACCCGGCACAGACTGTTTCAAGTGCTTAGTCAAGGACAAAGACGAATGGACCACAGCAGTTCAGCCGAAGAATGCTCCGAAGTATTGCAAGCCTAACCCACACGATGAAAAGAAATCAAGAGACTCACAAGCATTGTATTTTAGATGCGTCAAACAAAAGCACCAATGACACGCGCGGACGCGAGGATAATTAAACCCGACGCGTCGCGGCCCGTGCCCCAATCGGCTACGCCACATGTTTGACCGTACCCTTGTTCTGGGTACCCTAAGATCCTCTAGCCCAAATCTTGTCCTTCACATTTTTTTCTATCGAGAAATAAGCACACCAAACGCCTCGAAGCATCTCTCAGTACATCAAATCTGCTGTTTCCATCCCACCTTGCTCCAACAACAATTGCCACTTCACAAACATGCCTATTCCAATCCTATCCTTCCTTCCGACAAATTCCTCTGCGCTTGTACAATATTCATTGCAGATCCGTTACACAGTCGTTTCTATTCTACTTGAGGTTTCCCTTCACGGCGTCACATCAACTTGGCCACTCGGATTTCCAGCACGCTGTGCATGCGCAGCCGCCGCCACCATCCAATCAAACACATTGCACACACGAGCCTGCTTATCAAGCGCGTCACGCACCTCAGTTTTCACCCTCCCATGGATTTCCACAACCCCATACGCGCACTTTCCATCCGCTGTATCTCACCTTTTCAGTTCTTTTTACTTGTCTATCAAAAGCTCTCACCCTGTTCAGCAAACTGCTTGCACACTCACCAGTGGCAGATGCATGAAGACTGGGGGGGCTATGTTAGGAATCTATATATATATTAGCTAATAGCTATCTTCAGTAGCTATTTTGTATTACGATCTTCACGCATCCACCACGATCGAGAGCAAGAGATGTGATGTGGCAACGCGCACGTGATCTGTTCGAGAACAAAGCATCGCGCTTGCATCGTGCTACGCGTTTGCGGACCTTTATCGAACCATCTATTCATTTCTACGACATTCTATTAGCTACCTGAGACTGCTAACACGTACCGAAACGCTGCCCAATGGATCCATTAGCTAGGATCACTAGAATAGTTAAATACCTGCAGCAGCAGCCTCGGAATATCAGCCTTTTCATCCTTAACCACTGCGTGATCATTTTATCACTTACCTCCTTCATACTCGTGTATAGACTCGCTCTGCACGACTTTACTTCGGACACTCATCGCCAGACGCTGCGCGCTCTCGATCAGTAGCTTTCTGCAAAGCGAGCACCCGAAGGCTGAAGGCCATAAGTAGCTAAAACGAAAGCTCAGTAAGATAGTGTGACATAGCTACATCTCATAAGCACTCTCGAAGCCCAGAATCAGCGCGTATATCCATAGGATACACCAATATTCATCCTAGCCACCACTCCGACTCACTTTCTCACGGTTCAGATCGTCTATTTGATCTATCTACGCGCACTCGATATATCCATATTTTTACGGATTCATAACAGCCTGACATTTCTCCACAAAGTAATGTCAATCTTTTCCGCACATGATATTCAGATAATCTCCACATAATGCCTTTCGTGGCCGTGAAACTCTCTAAGTCTTGCAATCAATGTGCCGCGTACTCAGTCGCATCTCGACTCGAAGGGCTGAGGGTTGCGTGTCGCTCTTGCTCACCACCACCATCGTCGGTTCATCACCCACCACACCACCACCACCACCAACCACCACTCTTCAACTCTATACGCCAGCACCCGTACTGGCTTTTATCTCCTCGGGCAGGCCTGCATATGTCAAAAGTAAGCTAGACTCATATCAGGGAAGGGCGAGAGCATAGATGCGGACCAGTGGAAGCTCAGGTGCGTGTCATCATCTGCTATAGTCTCGATAACATGATCTTAACCCAGCTAATGTTGACATTTACTAGCGCCTCAATCACACAGAACATAGCCAGGTATAGCATCTCAAAAAAATCTCATCGCGAGGATATGCTGATTCACACCTTTGAGCAGATCCCTCCGAATGTGGGCGCGTAAGCCTATCCACTCAAAGTGAGCCTCCAGCTCATTGATTCTCTCACTACACTAATGCAATTCTCTCCAGTGATTGACGCATACATGCTAGAGCGCTGGGATATGTAAGTAGTTATATCAAACTTTGTGTCCTAATTGGCTTGACTTATATTCTATCCCCCAGGCTGTTGAAGTGTTGCAGCAGACCGACGGTGAGTACCCTTTCTTATACGCTCTACTTCACTGCTAACCTGTTCCCTCAGTAGCAGAAGTCGTTGTCATTGGTATTGACCAGTACAAGCACGGTCCGACTCTACCATTACACTAGCATTGACCTCGACCGCTAATGTGAGAATACTCGGAGCTCGAAGCGGCTGCATCAACGTACTGCTGAAGCGTGAGAGCTCAGAGCGAGTGTTTCTTCAGACGGGATGCCAGGAATTGAGGCCCCTTATACAGTTTCCCTATGTCTACCTAATGATACCCAATAATATTCTATGTTTCCATCTGTTCATCCCTTCGCTTCTGTAGCAAAATTTGAAGTGAATTGAAAAGGGAATGCAAGGCAAAGGAGGCGCAGAGCTGCTGCCCGTCTGCCGCCCGTCAGATTACACCGCGGTGTTATGTTGGTGGGATATTGGTGTTATGTACGTCTAGTCTACGAGTTTTGTGGACATTGGTGACATATTCGCAACCCGCCGCAATGTCGACACAATGTGATCTTAATCCGGGCATTTTTTGCTCATTACACACACAAAACTTAGTATCATGTTGTGCCGTTTCACGCGGTGGCTCTTCAGAGATGTATACAGCAGTCCTGCGAGTATCCAACACAGTGCGATTGCACTCGACCTAATATTCCATTGTTGATGGATTTTAGTAGTAGCGCTGGCCAGGTAGCAGGTTGACGTTACACCAGATTGAAGATACAGTAGCCGCAGGGAAAATGCAGGATATATGTTGAATTAATTGGCAGGTGGACCGTCACTTGGATGATCGCCTACTTGGGGATAGCAGAGACGTCTGGAGTTATTGGCGCAAAACCTCGAGGCGCTTGCGATAAAAACGCAGGATGACTGGACGCTGTACTACTATTTGAAAATTGAAGTGTCAGATTGTTCAAGGTCAGAAATTTGCCACGATCTTGACTACGGACCAAAAAAAACCACCCATTGAGCATGCCCGACACTGGCCAGACTAGCCCCCCCCAGATCATATGCCCTATGTGGCGTTGCAATTTTTTCTTCTCCGCGGAGTTTGTGCGACGTTCTGCCGTGTTGAAGGAGGTCGAAGGGTAATCGGGGTAGGTCGATGAAAGGCGGTGTAGGAGATGGAAATTTAGCCGATGCCCCTTCTTGAAAGGCCTGAGCCGGAGTATATACGTATAGAGAGCATGAAAGGTCTCGATATGACAAGATAGCAGAGGAACAAAGTCTTGATATGATATTTATGGTGATAATATGATAGACTCAAGAAACTTCGGACCCGGAGGCTTGCTGGAAAGAGGCTTCCGAAAGTTTCCGGCCGTTGACCTTGAAGTTAAACTGAAGTGAGCCAAATGGAGGTTACGGCGCTTATGACTTACTCTAAGCTTTCACTACCAGCTAAGACTCGATTTTTTCGAATGACCGTACTCCTCCTTTCTCTAGGCAACAATCCAGAGGGAATCTAGATACCCATTTGACTTAAGTTGAACCTATGGCTGGCTGAACAGCCTCGACCGACCGCCGGCTATGGCTGCCGCAGCGGCAAGCTGAATGGATGTTTTTGAAACGTTAATGCTTGACGTCCATCATGATCAACTTCAATCATAGAGGACGGGACTTTGCCGGGATATACACCCCTACATCTTCTTGCCTCTACTGAGCATCCTCCCACACGACTCAGCTGACCCTTTTGCCGTCCCCTCACGCTTGGAAGACCCTCAGGCTGTCCAGTCATTTAGGCTGGCAGCTCCAGTTACTTGGGCTCATGCTTTCTGCTGTTTCTGGGGCTAGTCTCTCCCCAGTAATACTGGCTTCGGTGCAGGACCATTGGGATATGGTTATTCTAACTGTAGGTGCACTGTTGAATTTTGTTGTTATGAGCTAACATTGATCTCTGACGCCCGATCAGGCGTTTACATGGGATTGGCTACTATCTGTATCAGATGAATTAGCGGTAGCATCGAAATGCGCATTTGGTGCGCCGATAGCGGCATATTTCTTGTCACGGTGAGCACATCCTCTCGTTGTACGAGGATATCGCAGATGCTAATTCAGTGCTATTCAGTGCAGGTGTTCTTGGCAGCCTGATAGCAAGCAACACGATAATATGTGAGCAGGTTGGCGTTTCCGCTACGGTCGCTTTACTAACATCAAGACCTCGCTAGCGGCTTACATCACGCACTGTGCAATACTGCTCCGATTCACTGCCGCCTTTGCCATTATCTCCACGAGTGCAACTTCATTCCTCTTTCTTATTCGCGTTCGCGCAGTATACGAAAGATCTAAAATCATCACACTCGTATTCGGCACTTTCTGGGCGGCGCTCGTCGCGAACAGCATCTATAGCCTGACCGTCTTCAACGACCACAGTGTGAGTTGACCTATCGACCATAGCCGGCATCCTGAGTTGAAATATCATTACTCCCAAGTACCAATCCCCTCCCGGAAAATGTGCATCAGCGGTGCACATGGGCGCATTCAACTTCTTATGGGTCAAATTCGCCTACGATACCTCAGTCTTCGTGGCCATTTCGTATCGCATGTTCGTCCTTTCGCGAGCAAAATTTACATCCTCATCCCCGCTCCACCTGCTTGCTCGAGGGCATGGACTATCACGGCTCTGCCGAGACGTTCTTCGCGGTGGCCAAATGTTTTACTTGTGAGTACCGTACGCGTATCTCAGCTACTGCGCTATCTGACCGACATCGGGACGTGATTAGGGCTACCATCTTAGTAACGTTGCCCGCCGCTGTCGTCACCAGATATCCGCTGGATATGTCATTGATTATGATATTCGTCGACCCGGTCCTCCCCCTGGAAAGCTTGATGGCATGCTATGTCTTCCGCAAAGTCGTTTTGTCTGCACAAGAGCGCGATTGCTTAGAGACCTCGGCTATGGTACTGACCACAGTATTACCTCAAAACACAGCTTTCGAAATCGAGCTGCGCTCACAAGCCTGATGGCGAGGATCGTGCAGTAGTCGGTCATATGAGACACGAGGGAGACGCGGTGCCTGCACGAGCATATGTCTTTTGGACAGTGGCCGTCCAATATGCGCATACAGGCAGTCCGAACTGTGATTGTGGGCTGCTTGATCAATGCAATCCGGTGAGGTGCCAATATGCGGTGCATTAAGCGGAGGGTACCACCTGCTCAGTGCAGATCATCAATGATAGAGTTGAGTGCATAGTCACCAAGGAAATGGGATGAATCAGCATAAACAACGACCTTGTTCAGAAATGTGGCTACTTATAACTATTCTGCCAGTATGCTATAGATTACGATCCGCCCAGTAGCCCAACCACATTTCTGTCGGAACCAAAACCTGCACGAAGCGCATCTGGGAATTTCTGTCGTTTGTGAGTGTTTCTTGCAAAGGTCAATACATTCATTACTAATCACCGTCGAGTTCAGCGTTCTTATTAAGATTAATTCACTGATCGTTGCACATATCCTGGTCGCTGTCAAGCCTACTGTGCCTATAGAACGGCTGATGCGTCCCAAAGGCAATTTCATGTCCTTTGTAAAGTCATCCTACGACCAGTGGATCGCGGGCCCTCTCCTGTAACCAGGTTGAATCTTTGCAACACAGAAAATCCTCAGCTGGGACTGTGACCGCCAGGATCTCGGCGAATCAAATTGTCGCTACCGCAATGAGCTACTAGTCAATGCTCAAATTACGACGCACCGCGAATTGTTGATTCATCTAACTGATAGATGCCACTTCTGCGAGATGGACGGACGAAGCGGCATGCATGAGGGGGTTATATCGGCGCAGAGCAATATTTAGGCACGGCCTGCCGGGCAGGAGAACTGGACTCAAGTGCAAATATAGTCGCGAGATGGAGGAATCCTACATATACTTAGTGTGGCAAAGAGAACGGGCTATACGGGCCGGTTGAAATTTGCATGCACTTAACGTCACCGTTATGTTCTGGTTGTGTTCCCTGTTCTGAATATGATTTGGACATGCCTCAGCGCCTGACAGTCTCTAACGAGTACAACGCCAACTATAGGCACTGTACCCGCACCCACCGGCCCCACTACTCAGCTTGCCTCTTCTGTTTCAACTCAAAATGGCACCATTAGCAGTGCGGTATGCAGGCTAAACGATCAGAGTTACATAAATTCCCGGCCGTCGCTTGTCTTGTTACCTTGCCTCTTAACGTGGTTGGCATCGACAACTTGACGCTAACCCCCTGCAGCTTCTGCATGAACTCAGGCGCTCGACGGTAATTTCGCAACTTGGGAGCGACAATTACTCTGAGGCAACAGATACGTTACACAATCAGGATCATGTCAGCTGCTTTACCTGCTACCACTGCCAACAGCTTATCGGTCCTGGAGGCTTTGGTCTTGAATCGCTGGAATGTCGCTCTGTTTACTGTGAGTTTCAGTCCAGTTTAGTCCAGTCCAGTGCACTTTAGGGGTCTGATATGCGGGCAGGCCTTTGTTTGGGATTGGTTTCTCTCTTTGTCTGATGAGCTGGCTGTCATATCAAGATCTCAATTTGGGGCATCCATTGTGGCATATTTCTTGTCCCGGTAGGCGTGTTTCCACGGCTCGACAGAGGTCGTAGATTCTTACACAAATGAACCTAGTACTGGCACTCTTGCTTCCATAGCGATAAGCATAATACTTGCAGGTGCGTACAAGTGACTTCCTTCGGGCTACTGACCTGAAACGATCCATCGCTTCCAGTGGCCTCCATAGGCGCTACGTATTGTGAACCCATTTTTCGCCTCCAAGCCAGCCTCAGCGTTATTTCTACAAGTGCAACCACATTCCTCTTTCTCGCTCGCGTTCGTGCAGTTTATGAAAAGTCCAAAATTATCACGGTTATCTTTGGCGCATTTTGGCTGGCGATCATCGTCAGCAGCTGCAACATGCTGCGTTTGGCCAACGAGGCTGTGAGTTCTGTGCAGCCTTATCCGTCAATTCTCATGAATTTAAATTCAATTTTTGAGTTTCCCATTAGATCGAGATGTGAGCTAAGGAATGTCCCACAAGGAACGTTTGTCTTTTTGTGGGTAAAAACTGCCTACCAAACTGCGGTTTTTGCTTCCATTTCGTACCGCATGCTCAAGCTGTCGGGGGCGCGGTCATGGCCCACATTCCCCTTCTGCCTGTATGCCCAACGCCACGAAATGTCGCGATTTACTCGAGATATCCTCCGTGACGGTCAACTGTTTTACTTGTGAGTATCCCACCTGTGCCCGTCTGGATGTGTGCCCTATTTAAAAATATCGAATGAATCTAGTGCAACTATTGGAGTAAACCTCGCCGCCACCCTCGCTTCTGTGTTCCCTCTGGGTACTTCTAGAATCATGGGTGTCATCCAACCTGTTCTACCTCTAGACAGTATCATGGCATGCTATGTCTTCCGCAGAATTCTTTTGCGGCCGCAGGAGCCTGAATCCGCAGCCTCTTGTGGCATGGTACTGACAACAATCGTACCTCACGATATCGAAGAGCCCAATCTTGAACATGCCTAACGGCGCAACCGATGGAAGGAGGTGCTCCCTAGTTGGCCTTCCAGAATGTCAAAGAGGTGATATTGACACGCTATCTGTGCATAACTTACTACAAGCCTTGTAGATCGCCTACTGACAGCTGTGATATTGATCTGATGATCCAGATATATTTATGCCCAAATTACCTTTTGGTTGATACCCTGCTACATTCCGATTGTGAGTGGTATTGCCAGTTTTACCTGCCAGCAATGTGGCCCCAAGCATGTGAGAAATCCAATTAAATAGCAGCGAAATGGTAGAGTACAAGGTGGAGTAGTACAAAGCATTTGTTCAAGAAACTAGCAAGATATGTGGAATGAAGCCGATTATACAGGTATAGCCATCCGAATGAACCGAGGTGAATAGAACAGTAGTACAGCTGGTCACAGTATGAGTAACTCAGCATTATTATAATGCAGTTGAAGCAGTGGAAACCTGAAAAAAATGGTCTCGAAAAGTTGAGTTTGGGAGAGGCGGAATACGAAGTTGAGGTTAGAGGCTTTGTACGACAATAGAAGTGTCGTCAATCCAGGAGGTATCCATTTCCAGTGTCAGCACACGCGAAACACTGTCGCTATCCTCACCACCTATTGCCTGCCACAAGAGGCGAAGGGCCATGTTGCCCGACTTGCCCGCCGTATCGGTGCCAATATTGCGTCGCAGATTGCGAGCCCATGATCCCAGCACGCGTTCCTGGCCTGGGCCCGCACACAGATCAGACAAGCCGTCGGAACTGAGAATGAGGAACCGCGAAGTCGGGGTCGGGGTCGATGTCGGGGAAGATGGAGGTGTGGTGTTGAGGAGCCGATGGGTTATTTCTGGGGTATTAGAGATGTACGGAGGGGTATGATTGAGAACGAGAAACTCTTCCCAGGGCGACTTGTTGTGGAAGCCGGGATACAGATTATACAATATGCGGCGGGTGAACTCTGGAGGCTGTTTGAAAGGAGTGTCGCCGATGCCTAGGCAGCAACGGATCAGGAACGAAGCTTGGAAATACATCAAGCCGAGTGACACTCACATCGGAAGGGTGCAATTGCTCCGAGTACTCGATAGTCAACGACGCAGTCCGGTTCTCCTGGATGTTCGCGTCTGACGCGATCCACCTCGTCCTGGTTGTCTCCATTCTGGTCCGTCGTGAGACGCTCCATCTTCCATTCTTCGGAGCCCGTCTGGGATACCATGACTAGAACAATAATGTCAGAAATGTATTTGATCACACAGATTGATTGACATACCGGCAGCACAATCACCAAGGTTTGCTACCCAGAGGTTTTTGTGATCCGGATCTACAAGCGCCACGAGGGCGGTGGTGCCATACATGCATAGCCTGGCCTTTTTGTAATTGGCACCTCCACTGTGTATATCATTGATAGTACGCCGGATTTGTTCGTCCGATATGTTCGCGAGTCCTTCCAGTCCACCGGGAAAGAGGTCCAGAACGTCCCCAGCAATAGCGTCGTCGAACGAAGTCATGGCCTGGGAGAGAAGATCGGAAATAAACTGAGGGTCAAGAAGCTGCAAGGGATCATCATCCATGGCTTCGCGCAAAAAGTCTCGAATAATGATAGGCATATGGTAGGCTGTATGCTCTGCGGTTACGTCCCCAAGATGACCTACAAAGTGACGGACATTGAGCAACGGCACAGACGCGAGACTCTGGTACGACGCACCATCGAAGACACCTGTCAACGTCCACATACGCCCATGAATATCCAACTGCTGTACAACATATCGATCCTGCGTCCGCGTATTGTGACTGGGTTGAAAATTGACTGCATCAGCCCTCCAACCACGTTTTCGGTCCAGCACGACGCTCTGAGGCTTTGCGAGGGCGGCGAGCTCCCGCCACATTTCAGGCTCCTCCAGGATGGTATAAGGCCTCGGCCAAGGCCCGTCTTCGGGTCCACATCGAGTGCCAGGAATGTCGCTCGAGTAAGCCAGCTGCATGGGCTCTGGCTCTGTTGGCACAGCGTAGTTCAAAGTAGGGGCGAAGGATAACATGACTTCTCGGGTATCATTCGGAGGCCAGAAAATGGTATAATAAGCAGTTCGGGATCGGGGTGGGAGGGGCCGCGCAAGCTCGCAGACAGCTCAGTCAGCCGGGATGGGCTGTGGACGGTAGTTACGAACAAGGAGGGCAGACTTGAAGCGAATAGATGTCCGGCTTATGCGCGATCCTATATCCACATCACACATGATGCCGTTACGCGTTACAACGCTCAGTCAGGTCAAGTCAGGAAAGCAAGGCACCCGGCGACGTAGTCATCTGCCCGCGAGCTCGGATCTTCCTCGCAGCATGTGGGCTCGAGCAAGGGCCGCGCTGTGCAATTTAGGACGTTGGGTACAACCTTGACCTATACATGCAACAGCAGCGCTCAGGCGACGAGCCTATTGAGATTCGATATAGAGATCATCAAAAGCGAACGTGGCTGATCGAAAGCAGAAGGTTTACTCCGAGCGGTCATACATATATCACTGGGGCACAGGGGTCGCATTTCCATCTAGGGTATTACATAGGGACTATGGATACAAAGGTCTCGGTTTGCGAGAAAGAGGACGTAAATGAAGGGCGTAAGAAGCGAGCGAAATATGGATTAATGCTCATGCTAAGGTATGAAGTCCACTGGAGAAAGTCTATGCAGATGGAGGCAAGGTTTACTTGAAGAAAGGGTTGTTAGAGTTCTTGCTACCTGTAGAGGCGCCTGTAACCTGACTCGTGACCCAATGCGACCCATTGGGCGGTGCAGGCTCGCGCCGAATAGAAGCTGCATACAGCTCCGCAGCAGAGGCTGTAGGTGGCGGTACTCTCTTCAACTCTCTCCGCGCCGAACTCGATGTTGAGCCAGACCCAAGCGTCGTGATCGAGAACCGCGACTTGACAGGCATGCGCGGCTCCGGCTGCTTTCGCGGCTCGCCCGTCATCTGCGAGTATATCGAGTCCGCTTCGACTTGCTGAATCGACTGCGCTGGTGCGTGGTAGCTGTCGTGGTCGCTGTCATGGTCAGAGAACTTGTACGAGTCGATGAAGTGATCCATCTGCTTCGAGTGCATCGCGTCTTCGCTCAGCATGCGCTTCGCCTCTGTGTCGCCCGCCCCGTCATAGCGGCGCGGCGGCAGCTCCTGCATGTGCATGGGCAAGTGCACCGGCCCGGTACGCGGCCCGTGTCCAAAGAGCTTCTCCCCGAACCGCACGAACCAATTCGGGCTCTTGGTATCCAAGGCCTTCACCTGCGCGAAACGCGCAGTCCGCTTCGCTCTGTTCTTCCGCGCGCGCCTGCGCCAGCACATCACCACGCAGAGGAAGATGAATGCGCACCCCAGGGCCATCAGGAGGATTTCCCACCACGACAGCCGCCGACCAGTGGAAACGCTGACCGTTGTTGGATCGGTGAGACCAGTGATGGAGGGAAGGGGCGCTGCTGGCGACGTTCCGGAGGCCACGGGGACGATCACGAGGTCCGAGAGACATACGCCCAGTCCCGGGATGACACTGCCTGTTGACGTGGAGGTGCCGTTGCAGCTGGCGGTGACACATGTGCCGGCACGTAGAACTTGGGTGGAACTCGAACATGCGAGGCAGCTGGAAGGCCCTGCGCCAGAACAGCTTGAGCAGCTGCTATCGCAGCTTTGACACGTCGAGGATGTCTTATCGAAGAATTGCTCTTTGCTACATGTGGGCAAACATCTCCCGTTCGTGAGCACTGGCCGCGAGGCCGAGCAGCTGGAGCACTGGGAGAAGGATGGGCCCGAGCATGTCGCGCAATCGGGGTGGCAGGTAGTGCATACACCCGCAGAGCTGAAGGACGTTGACGGACAGGACGAGACGCACTGCCCGGCCGATGCGAGTTGATTGTTGGCACATGTCAGGCAGAACTTTGAGCTGCCCGCGCAAGTAGTGCACGATGAATCACATGCGGTGCAGGTAAGATTGTCGGTGGGCGAAAGGAATGTCCCGGTAGGGCAGCTTGATATGCATTTTCCGCTGGAGAGCACGAAGCCCGGTAGACACCCCGTACATTGCGCTTGGTCAATGGTGGAAGCGACAGTGAAGTTCGGAATCTCGCATGTCGTGCACTTTGGTCCACAAGCTGTGAAGACTAATGAGCAAGTGTGGAGAGTAGCTGAAAGTGAATACATACTGTCGCACTCTTTCTTGTTGTTATTCGCAATCAGGTTCGAACCCGCACATACACCGTTGCCATTGGTGGTCACGCAAGAGCCGTTGAAAGACAAGGAGCCGGTCGCGCAGATGACACAGTCGTTGCTGGTCGCACCCGTGCAAGTTTGACACTCCGTAGAGCACGCAGTGCAGACCCCACTAGCGCTGAAGCTGCCATCTGGGCACGTAGTGCCGTCTGATTTGGTCTGCGCCGCGGCATTGCACTGCGTCCTGTCATTAGGGTTCAGGGTGAACCCCGTCGAGCAGGCTATGCAATCGCCTGTGGAATCGGCGCAAGACGTGCACCCGAGCGCGCATACCTCGCAACTACCTGTTGAATCGAGGAAGAACCCAGTTGCGCATTGCGCACACGCTGTCCCGTTGGACGCGCTTGTCCATCCTGGAAGGCAGGTGCACTGTCCGTTGGTCCCGCACTCGCCGTTGATGCAGTTGCAGCTGGATGGAGGGTTGGATACCGGGGCGCTGAGGCAGCGACCGCTGCCACTGATGCCATCGTCGCAGTCGGTGCAGCCGCTAGGGCACTTCTGGCAAGTGGGGCCGAAGAAACCGGTGGAGCATGTCTCACAAGACGTGCCGTTGAAGCCCGTAGGGCACGCACATGTCCCTGTAGCTGAGCAGACACCGGATCCAGAACAGGGCGGGGAGCACGCAGAGGACTCCATATCAACAAGTGCAAGGGACCCGGACGAAGAGGCTGGGAGCTGCGTAAAGTCGGGAACGGAGTCCCAGAGGATTACGCGGTTGTTTGCACTGCCTGCGGTAACTGCAACCCAGACACTCTGGGAGATAGATAATGAATCTGAAGTGATGGGCACCGATGTGTTCACAATGGGCGATGTGGGAAGTGCTGAGAACGATCCCTGCCCTCCGTAGTTGGTCTCAGCATAGAGAGAAATACCGGGTTGTAATGCGACAGTAAGAGGGAGGGATACGGAAGATTTGGCTGATGAGTTAGAGAATCCTGGCGATGATGCGAGGGTTGCCTCGGAGTTGGTGATTACGCTGTGAAGCAGGGAAGGGTTGGTTTGGGACGTGTATTGCCCTGGTAGAAGTAGAAGGCTCGTAGCAGCTCCCGGCGCTGAAACGGTCGCTCCAACTGCAAAGAAAAGTCAATGAGTGGATCGCGCAAGATTGAAAAACAACGCACTGGTCGTGTTAGAGAAGCCCTGGAGGCATTGGCCTGCAAAGCAAACAACAGCTGAAGAAGAGTTCTGCGCGACAACAGACGCGGCAGCGAAAAGAGCAAAGGCGATGGTGCTCGACACCATGATCGTCAAGGAGGGTAGAAAGAAAGAGACGCGGAAATAAACCCAGTTTATCAGTGCAACTGCCAGAACAAAAGCGCTCGTCAAAGCACAATGCACATCGGCATCAATAGTTGTCGTGAAATGGAGATTGCCTGATTTGGCTTGAATGGACTCGAAAGCGGATGCAGTTCGGTTCCCGCCATCCGCTTTAACTGCCTTGTACTTGTGGATCAGAAACGCAGTTCAATAATATATCTGCTGATCCAGCAGGTTCGAATTCTTCAAAGCGTCAACTCCTATTGAAACCCTTCTCGATTGTTATGTACTTTGGCTTGACCCCGGTTTAGAAGCAACTGATTTGACTACTTGGTCTATGTAGACACGGTTATGCTTTGCACTCCGCGCAAGCAACTCCTGGCCCCTCACTATGGTTACAGACAAAATGTCCCCCACGCACGGAAGGCCACACGGTATATCTTATACCTGAGAGAATAAGGTAACAGGCTTTGAGGGGACTGTGGCCAGAAAGTGGCTGGAGAGGGGATGTCAACCTGCGCAGATGTCCTGGCTGAGCAAATTGACATGACTCGCATGCCAGACCTTTGGGCGAACATCTTTGAATCCATGTCACGAAGTGCCAAGAATGGGCGGATAAGTTCTCGATGTAGCACGAGCCATTCCTTCTCGGTAAGATGGATGTGGAGTCGTTCTTTTGGGGATTTCAGCAAAACAGTTAATAGTTGCATATGTTGTCTTTATAAAGAAAGTCGAGTTAAGTGAATGCCTCCTATCAAGTCCTCGTGTTCTCCTTGAAGATTGAAAGCCATTCCGGATCGAATGAGGGCATGACTCTGCCCGAAGCGATCGCGCCGTGATTGGGTGCCAAGATGACAAGCTGGTCATCATCGTCAGGATTATCGTCTACTACAAGTATCCGCACAAAACATTGCCCAGGTTTGAGATGGGGTGTGCCAGAAAGAATTTCGAGAGCACCCGCGTATCGCTCGTTCAACTCGCCGATAGGCACAGCATATGCTTTGTGCACAGAATGGGTGAAATTAGATAACCGTCGCACGGCAGAGACTACCTCTTCGCGGCAATTGAGCAAGACGACGAGAACATCGGTTTCTAAGACAAGTTAAATGATGTTTTGGAGATCAAGGGAGTGCATGCTGACCTATGCGTTTGGGTTGCTTGCGAAGATTCAGCGCATGCAAACTGGCAGTGATTAGATGAGACTGTTGCTTGTCTATCCAGCCCTGCAACGCGGCTTGCCTGACGGGTGGTTTCCAAGCAGTTCCTTCAGCGGCAATCCTTGCCTTGAAGAGCTTCAACCAATCCCCGTCTAGAGGCATCTGATCCCTCATCGCCTCAAATGACTTCTTATCGAAATCCACCGGCATCATGTTGAAGAAAGGGGTTCGGACGCCGAATGGACATTCGTCGATTGTGGTAATACGTAGGAGCCCAGGGCGGTGGGCGAATGCTGTCTCTAAGGCCTGGTAGCCCGATATGGAGCCATCGCGTGCGGATGGTTGCATTATGGCGAATGTGCTGTCGTACATCGCGTGGACTTGGTCCATGGGGACACATTTAGCATCCCGTACTGTGCGTGAGAACAGGATCTTTTCCTCTTTATCCGACTCAACATATTCTTCTACATTCAACCAAACCAAAAACGCGTGAGTCGCTACCAGGAGCCTGTTATGAGCGCTCAATTCCGTCTAAGTAACAAAATACACACCCACTATCTCTGTGTTCTCCCATAGTTTCATGGACAGCGTCGCTGCGTGATTGATAATCCCGGCGTTCTTCTCGGACCACCTGCGATGCGTTTTAGCTCGCTCTGCCATCTGCCAAGGCATTCGCTTGAAGTCCGCAAGCGCCTTGGCCGTATCATTGCAGTGATGTTTATGGATCGACCAGTGCGCCTTTTGACATTTACGGGACTAGAGGTAGACCGTCAGTGCCAAAGAGCCGACTCAGTGCTGAAGGCACATACACAGTACATGACTATATGGCACCTCTTGCAACGCTGAAGCGTTTGATCCAATTCTGGGAGACAGTTGTCACAGACATCAGGGCCCAAGATATGGGCAGCGGTAGTATGGTTAGGTTGGAAGGGATGTTTCAGACATGCCTCGCAGTGTTCTCCAATATTGAGAGGCATGAGGGTCTGATTGGCAGTGACCACTGGTCAGTGAGTCGACAGGTGACTAGCTAGAGGGTATCTGATTCATCCAAATGATTGTATTTCCAGAGCTTGCTAGTGCGAAGACGGGTTTCGATTGGCCGGCACCCAGAATGAGAGGGACGAGATGAGATGACCTGCTGGGGGTAGTCTTCCGAGTGCAAACACCAGACGAACGATCAAACCTGCGTAAACGCTGGTGCTGGGACCTATGGATGTACCAGTAGAGTAGAAGCTAACAAACAGTGAAGATTACGCGGAACTAATACAGATTGGAAATGCGATGGCTATTTGTGCATGTTAGGCTCGTGGCGAGTCTCTGTACCCTGGGATCCAACATCCGGACAACTTAGGTTAAACCTTACTCGACTATTGCCTTAGTTTAAAGCAACTGATCTGAATATTGGCTCAGAAACGAGCTTAGGGAAGTGTGCGCCAGCCGCGGAGAACCCGTTGCTGACTGCTATGCTGTGCAAGTAGGAAAGGATCACGAATCCAGATCCCTTCAAGTCTCAGTGAGTCTCAGCGTGCAACATTAGCACCGCTAGGCTCATCCACGACGAACTGTCCTGGCACATCTGTCTCATTTCTTGCTGCCACCAACGCAACTGGATTGCTTGAGGCTGTTGTCCAATTCTCACAGCTTGGCAGGGCCTCCGTCAGCCTGTAGCAAAGACGCGACTCGCTTCTTCCCGCCATTCTCCCAATCATCCCAGCAAATAGACAGCAGCACCGCATGCCTTGCCCTTGCTCTGTGATCCTCCTTCTCTCCAGGCATACCACTTCGTCCCGGCGGGTAAGTGTAATGCCACCTCACTACACCCTCTATCCTGCCCCCTACCTTCTCCGCAAGCCGCACCGTAGGCAAGCTTCTAACATCATCCATTGCGCGAATTGCCGTATAGCAACATACGCGTCTGATCCCCAGGCCCGCAGGAGTAGGGGCAAAAGCATACTGCAAGATCAGTCCGATAGCATGCAAATTCAAGTTCTGCCGCTGATAAGCCGGAAGTGTCAGCGCAATGACCTCGAAGCTAAGGCTTGCCGCCGAAGCCGACCGGAGCGCTATAATGCCCGCGAGCGGCGAGCTCAGGCCGCCCTTGTTGATGTCGAGGACGGCAAAGACCACCATGCCCATCTTAGGATCCATCCAGATATCTATCAAAGACTTGACTACGTCTGCAGACGTGAAGGGGCCAAAAGGGATATTATCGTAGAACGAAGGGTGGTATCTAACACCCTCATAAAAGGCCTCGGCGTGAAGGTCAGACTGCAAAGAGGATGAGAGTGTGCCTTGCGGAGGTGACGAAGTTCTTACAACCCAAGGGACTAGCTTCACGCGATGATTTTCCAGATGGCGAATGGGAAAATGCCACGTAAGGTCGTAGTACGGCTTGCGGGCCAGATTGGCGTACTCGCAATCTGACTCCATGTTGCGATGTGTGCGTTTTGCGGGGAATAGCTCTGGCGCTATCGTGTTCGTGCAGAGTGATATATAACGCAAAACAACGTTTCCCAGGCTTCGCCGCAGCCACTGTGATGTTTTGGGTCAACACGCGTTCCAGGCAACCAATCACATACCGCAGTGTAGAGTGTCCGGCTATTGCTACCCAGTCAAAAACGCTTCCACAAGCGAATTAGTGGCAGACAGGCAGGTGGCCACTGTGGGCATTGTTCCTTGTAAGTTGTTTTGACGGAAAACATAGTGACAAGCGTTTTGAACGAAGAGACTGTGGGTTTTATCTAACAGAATTTCAGCCGAAACATGTATGAAAACATTCTATGTCAGTCTGGGCCAAGTGCTGTGAAAATTTTACAATACTTTAGACAAAAACATCAATCAGAGACATAGTCTCTTCGTCCGAATGGTTTTCACTATGTTTTCCCGTAAACCATTAACCGATGCCCGCAGTGTGGTGCGTGAAGCCAGCAAGCGTGCCATATCGTGTCATATCCAGTTATCAACGAAGGGATGTTTCAGATATGTCACGGATTGCTCCGATAGTAAATAGAAATCAAGCTCTGTTTGCCAGCCCGCACTAAGAGACAGGCAGAGCTCGAGCTTAAGCGCTGACCAGACAGGAGTCGACAGGTGACAACGAGGATATCAGATTAGTTCAAGTATTCGGATTTCTAGAAGCTGCTGGTGTCGCGTCGTCTTGGTTGGCTGGCTTCAAGAGACCGAGTGAGGCTTGGAGCTTCGGATTCGGAGACTCCCAGCCTGTGAAACGGTAAACCGTGAGAGGGTTCGGAAGCACACGACCCGGATCCCGATCGTGGTCGAGTCTCAGTCTGCCACCTGCCCTGATAATAGATAAGTTCCACCACCACCGCAAGTAGCCACATTTGTGTGACAAACTCGTAGTGCTACACCGTACTTTGGACATCAGAACCCATTTTTATGTCCTAAGTTATCCCTCATGTCTCTCCATCGAGTGCCTCTACGAACTTAAGTTGTCCCAGTCTATGACGTCCAAAGACGTCCGCGTGTTCTGAATCACGCTCCCCCGGCCGCTCTGCGTCAATGTTAACATCTGCCCCACTGGCCAACTCTCCCTTTCCTCGGCGACTCCAACTGGAAGTCCTACTTGTGAGTGGAGTGGCACGGAATGGTCTGTCGAATGAACTCGTTGACACTAATATCACTAGGCTCGTCCAAGCCGCAACTTGAGTCTTGAATATTGAATGCCCTGATATATCGGTCTCGTTGTCTCGTTTCTTGCTGCCACAAAAAATGGATTGCTCATTGCTTGGAACTGCAGATATATTGTAAGATTCTCACAGCCTGGCAGATGTTTCAGCAGCCTGTAGCAAAGACGCAACCCGCTTCTTCCCGCCATTCTCCCAATCATCCCAGCAAATAGACAGAAGCACCGCATGCCTTGCTCTCGCTCTGTGATCCTCACTCTCTCCGGGCATACCGCTTCGTCCCGGCGGATATGTATAGTGCCACCTCACCACGCCCTCCCTGCTGAACCCTATCTTCTCTGCTAGCCGCACCGTGGGCGAGTTCCGAATGTCATCCATCGCGCGGATGGCGGTATGGCAAAATACACGTCTGATCCCTAGGCCCACCGGAGTGGGGGCAAAAGCATACTGCAGGATAAGTCCGACAGCATGCGCTGTCATGTTTTGCCGCTGGTATGCTGGAAGCGTTAGCGCAACGAGCTCGAAGCCGAGGTTCGCCGCCGATGCGGCGCGGAGCGCTATGATGCCTGTGAGCGGCGAGCCGCTCTTGCTAATGTCGAGGGTGGCAAAGACCGCCATGCCCATCTTGGGATTCACCCAGCGGTCTATCAAGGACTTGACGTCTTGCGCAGACGTGAAGGGGCCGTCTGGGATATTATCGAAGACTGAGGGGTGGTATCTAACGCCCTCATAGAAGGGCTCAGCGTGGAGGTCTGACTGCAGACAAGATGAGAGTATGCCCAGCGGAAGTGATGAGTACGTACCGCCCAAGGGACTAACTTTACGCGATGGTTTTCTAACTGGCGAATGGGAAAGTGCCATTTAAGGTCGTAGTACGGCTTGCGGGCCAGATTGGCGTACTCGTGTTCTGATTCCATGTTGCGGGGTGTACGATAGGCGGGAAATGGCTCTGGGGCCACCGTGTTCTTGCAGAGCGGTATATAACACAAAACGATAGTTTTGAGGTTGTTATCCTGCACCGGTATCAACATAATGCCCTTTGTTAACACGCGCTCTAGGCAACTATTTGATAAACCTACCGCATTGTAGTGAGTGTATGGCTATCAAAAAAATCGCAGCCAAGATGACTCCCTTGTGGAAATTGTTCCATGTTTCCCCACCGGTCTCCCCACCACACCCCCAGCACACAACAGCCCCCGCGACCACCGGCACGGCCCCCGGTGTTGTTCGAATGAGCGCTCTCTTGTCCAAAATTTGCACAACATGTATGCCCAGCCTCCTCAGCATTACAAAAGTTCTGAGCGGTCGGAAAGAAAGGCGTGTTGTGTGTTTTGTTTTCGGTTTCGCAAGACCAAGCATGGATTTTTGTGATCGAAACGTGAGGTACTTGGATGAGAAGCTTTGGGGGGCGACTATGGTCTAGAAGTGCCAGCAATGAGCGGGAAATTTCTCGACGCAGGATGAACCGTTCTTCCTCAATAGGTTGATGTCACAGGAGTCGTTCTTCGGGGAATTTCCAGATGCGCATCTTGTGTATATTACGAAGAATACCGAGTTAAAGCTGGAGGGTAGATCGAGTTTATGTGATGGATTCACTCCCAAGAAAAAAGTTAGGGTAGCTGAATGCCTCCCATCAACACCTCGAATTCTACTCGAGGATTGAAAGTCGTTCTAGGTCGAAAAGGATATGACTCTCCTCGAAGCAATTTCACTATGGTCGGGCGTTAAGATACCGGTCTGGTACCCCTCATCAGAATTTTCGTCTCTAAGCATTCGCACACATTGCTCGCCGGGTTTGAGAGGGGACACGGCGGAAAGACTCCCGAGAGTACTAGAGAACCGCTTGGCTATCCCGCCGATAGGCACAGCATACGCTTTGCGCACAGAATGGGTGAACTTGGATAGCCGTTGCGCTGCGGAGATGATCACTTGACGGCAACCAAGCGGGACGACAAGAGCATCGGTTTCTAATGATGGTTGTGAGATGTTGGTCTGGAGATCAAGGTTGAGCATGCTGACCTATACGTTCGGGCCGCTTACGAAGTTACAGGGCATGTATACTGGCAGCAATAACATGACACTTTTGCTGGTCTAGCCACCACTTCCAAGCAGCCCGCTCAACAGGTTGTTTCCAAGTAGTTCCTTCTGGAGCAATATTTGTTTTAGAGACCTTCAGCCAATTGATGTCTTAAGGCATCTGATCCGTTGGTTCCTGGAATGGTTTCTTGTCCAAAGTTCCTACCATCATGTTGAACAGAGGATGCTGCGGCCGGGTGAATGTAAGTCGACTGTGGCAACACGAAGGAGTCTGGTGCGGCGGGCGAGTGCTATCCCCAGGGCATCACGTCCCGACTTGGATATGTCCTAAGCTTTGGCTTGTGTGATGCGAAGGCACTGTCGTACATCACATGCACTTCGTCCATGGGAACGTATTTGGCATCCCTGACTGTGCGCAAGCAGAGAATCAACTGATTTCGTTTCAACTCAACGTATTCTTCGACGTCCGGCCAAGCCAAAAAGGCATGATCCCCTGTGAAGAGTACACAGTGAGAAATTGCATGCGTACGCCCAAGCGACGTATCACGCACCCGCCGCTTCTATGTTCTCCCGTTATCTCATGCCAATACCGCTGCAAAGTAGATGGGCCCGAGGGTCTCTTCGAACCACATCCGATGTGTCCTAGCCTGCTCCGCCATTTGTCATGGCATCTGCTCGCAGTGCGCAAGAGACTTAGCCTTAGTCTAGCAGTAGTACTTGTGCGACGATCAGACTAATGTTTGGCATTTTCGGAAAATAGAATTTTGGCGCCAATGAAGAGCTAGGTTGATAGCTAGAATGAGGCAACGTACACAATATCTGTCTGTAAGACACGCCTTGCAACGCTGGAGTGTCTGGTCTGATCCTGGGAGACAGTCATCACACCTATCGAACCGAAGGTATGGGCAGATGCAATTGGAAGGGAATGTTTCAGGCATGCCTCGCAAAGTTTCTCCGATTCTGAGAGGCATGACCTCAGGGTCTGTGCGGTGTGCACACTGTAGACGATCGACGATGAGTGACCAGTCAAGGACTCCGAAGTCCAAATATGACTATAACGGAATCCAAATTATTCAAGTGAATGCATCTCCAGAGCTTGCCAGTGCGGGGACGTATTGCTCTGATTGGCCAGTTCCCAGAATGAGAGAGAGGACACGATCCAGTGATGGTGGTACTGAGTGAGTGGCATCGCAAATCCATCCTTCAAGTCCGTTCCGGTTACGGTTCAAAAACAGATTACAATGCGCCAGATCATGATATGAAGACACCAGATCTCCATTTAATCATCGTAGTATACAAGTCAGTACAACAGCAGGTAAGTATAATACAGATACAACATCAAACCAATATTACATGTCCATGTCCGCGATCATAAGCCATTCGAAATCACCAATCATGGCTCTCCATCCAGCGCCTCGACGAACTTTGTCCCGGTATGCGATGTCCTCGTGCTCACGCTCCCCCCGCTTTGCGTCGACATCTGCCTCACTGGCCCGCTCTCCCTCTCCTCAGCGACTCCAACAAGCCCCGCCTGTGAGTGGAGTGACGCGGAATGGTCGGTTGAATGCCCTTCAGATGTCGGCGACGCGGTGACGCTGCGCATGCTGTCCAGGCTGCTCATCTGGATCTGCCTCTGCAGCCCAGCCGTTTGCGGACTCCGGCTCCGCGGCCTCGTTCTATGTGAATGCCCACTAGAGCTTCCCGGTCTGTGCCCATGTTTGGAGGTGATGGGGAGGGCTCGCAGCACGTCCTCCGGCTCGTCAGTTTCTTCGCCCCCGTACGTCCCGGTCTCCGTGTTCGAGTACGTGGTATACTCTGACTTGGCTATTGAGTCGCGCGTCGCTAGCCTTATCCCCTGCTTGGCGATGGAGTGGCCATCCTCTGTTTCCCATTCGCCCTCGTCCGCCTGGCCCTGCATCCAGTCTGGGCCACCCTGGCTACCCTTTCTCCATATATTTGGCCTTCCGCCGACCTGCAGCCCATTTTCAGCATCCCCGGGGGGTTTAGAACGAAATGGTAGCGATGGGAGCCAACGTGGGGATGCGGGTTGTGCGTTTATGTGGGAAGAAGAGTTGTTGGGGAGGGTCTGGTGTGTATGCAGATCGGTACGCGCACGGAAGAAGAGGTGGTAGGCGCCGAAAGCGAGGATGCCAACAAGGATGAGGGAGAGACAGATGATGAGAGCGACGAAGCCTAAGTGAAAGTGGAATGTTATAGAAATTAATAAGCATTGAAAGAAAGGACTCAGATGAAGAATACGCACCACCATAGGACCCTGCCACGGTCGGCTGAAATCTTGTCGCCAGAATGCCGGCCATGTTTTCGAGGACGAGAGCGCTCGTGCTCGTGGTTGATGTGATCGCCGTCTCGGCAGATGAGTCTATTACAACAATATCACAGCCTCTCAGTGTTTCCTCGACAATGCCTTAGCAAAGATTATGTCCAAGCAGGCGTCCTAAGAAGAGACAGTTAGTGTTTAATGCAAAGATTCGTCGGGAATGTGGTATATGTGCAAGAATGATTGGAATGGATGGAGCGCGCGGTTCCAGAGCTGAAGATGCCTGGACTGACGTAAAAACGACCCGAAAATGGCTACACCGTTTGTCTCGTGTTTGTTCTCCTTTGTATTTCATCTCCGCGGCTGTTATCGTTCAAGATTCGAGGAACGAGCATGGCTTTCTCGTGGGATGGTTGATCATAATCAACGATTTGCCTTGAGGTGATACTTGCCGGCACTGCATAATGCGGACGTACGTAAACCGCAAACAAGTACTTACAAAGAAAATACAAGCACGTTGGCCGTGCATCTCTTGTCTTGCCAGTACATACCCTGGTTGTGTCTGGGTAAGGTTTGCTTGCTGTGAAATGAGCAGGTAAGTTTGTGTACCCGTGGTCATGACACTAGTAACTATTAGGTGTCATCTTGTCAATGTGCAGTGGCGCCTTGGCTTCTCTGATACCAACACCTTCTGGCTCTCTGAAGATGCTCTTCTCCACCCTCATCGGCTAGTCATTACCCTTGCCCACATGCGCTTTTGCCTTCTTTCACCCTTCGCCTTATCCGCATCGCCCAATCCGAACTTAAATCCGACTGCGCCGCGCACATACCTCTTGTGACAGCCGCGAGCACGAACAGCATACTCCCGCCGAATCCAGTCACAGATGCCGACCTGAACAAAGACATGCAGCAAATGCAGCGTATTATATCGCACACACGGGGATCTGGCAATTTCTGACGTCACCGTGTTCCTGACCAGGACTTTTCGCAGTTTCGACCATCATTCCGAGTTTCCTGCAATCATTCATCATATGCCCTGTGATAGCCCCCTTTTGCAGGTCGCCGTCCTTCCATCTGTCTCTCTTTTGATTAGCCTTGCACTATCCTGGTCATGCCCTGTGACCTAGTCAGTTGCCAATCGGTGCCCAAGGCTGCCAAACTGATAGCAAATATGTATGTATGAGCATACAAACAATGCATAACAGCCTTTGAAATTTGTCCGCTTGTTGAACGGTGTAACAACGAATTTCTTCCTCACCTCGTATATATCCGGCAGATGCTCACTCAAGATGGATTCCAAGCATGGCTCGCAGATGAAGACGGCTTTGAGATCGCAAACTTGGCTCCTTCTTACAACGGACTTAACGACATGGGCGCCGTAGTGCCCATAGATGCTGCAAAGGTCGATTTTCTCAACCGCTCAGCAAAACGGACAACTGACAGCGGTCTGAACCTGCACAGAAATATGTCGTTCACTGGAAGGCGATGTCAGTATCGGCTCGAGAATCGTGGTGGTGCCAGGTGGCATCCTTCTGCTCTGGAGAGAAGAGCCCTCGATACTATAATAAACGCGCCACTCACTGGATGGACAAGAACGATCCTAAGACGCACCTCCGCACCTCCAACCGCCTCATGGGCAAATTCAAAGATACAGGCCTCCTGAGCCCCGAGATCCACTCTCCAAGTGAGTTCCGTATTGTCTGCTATGCTCTGCCCGAATATTAATGTTTTTATAGAACAAGGCATCCGACTCGCATTCCGCCGCGCTGAAATCAACCAAAGAACGAATACGGTAGACCAAGATGGATATGCAAACCCCGAATGTGTTCTACTTAGGAACAAGTTCACCCCGCCTGACGTGGTCTTCAGGTTCTACCTCGAAGTGAAGGCAACTGCACCTAGGCGATCTATCATACATGAACATATGCGAACCCGCGCAACAAAACGGCTCTCGGACGCATCGTCATCTGCGAGCCGTCAACTTACCACTCCGGAGCTCTCGGGGCGGCCGTCTAAACGACGCAAATTGACTTCGACTACGTCTACCGTCATCGGGTCCTCTCAGCGAGAGAACACTGAAAGCAAGGTAATGGGCAACTTTTGATCTACTCCACTCTGCGCTATATTAATCGTACCATGCGCAGCTCACCAGCCCTCTCAGTTCTGATGATGATCGCGGTGACACACCAGCCAATCTCGGTCTTGATCTCCGTGATTGCAAGGTGACAAATTCGATGTCCTTGAGGCGGCGCTTGGCTCAATGCTACCAATTTTAGATCAAGGTGGAGCAGTCAGCTCAAGATTTGCGGAAAGTCAGCAATGAAAACGAGAGGCTAGAGGAGTTCGAGCGCACGCTAGCCGAGATCGAGAAGAACAAGGCCGAAATCAAACGTATCGAGGTATGTGCTTCATTGTATACCGGACTCGCACACAACTGACATCAATATCGCAATGCGTGCCAGGCCAATAACGAAGCTCGCAGGGCTCAGATTATCCGACTAAGCAAGGCTGCGGGTATTAAGGTAGATGTGTAGCAAACAATCACATTGGTTAATCCGCTTCAGTCGACTGTTGTAAAGCATATGTGTACATGTGCATGTTTCATTATTTCAAAGGTTCTTTCAAATCCCCAGACCCTCCTTGATACCCTTCCAGTGATGTCCTTTCCAAAGCGCATTGCTTGCACCAGCAGCATCAGCGCCCGTGAGCTCCTTGCCTGCAGCAGCTGAATACGCGACTGAACCCTTGCCACTGTTGATCAGCTGCTGCAAGAGGGTCTTGAACGGGCCATCGGCCCCCCCGAACGCGTCGACGTGCTCAACCGGGAGATCTTTGTAGTACCCAGCGATCTCCAACAAGCTTGCGTGCTCTCCTTCGATGCGGAAGAACTTGTTCTCCAGCTCGGAAGGTGAAAGATGGGTGACGACGTATGCAATGAAACCGGAGATGTCGTCTGGGTGAGTGAAGGTGGCTTTGTGATCTCCTTGACCGAGGATCTTGGCCTTACCGGAGGAGACATCGAGGAGCCACGGAATGAAGGTGATGAAAGCGCCATTCTGCACATTCAGAATTTCAGATGTCAGTCGCGGGAAGATTGCGAGGAGACCATGGAACTCACAAAGACGCGAGCGAAAGGCAAGCCAATTTCTTCGAGGTACTCGCCGAATTTCGATTTGAGACCGAGCTCGCCCTCTGACACTCCGATTGTCGAAAACCCATACTCCGAGGGTAGGAATAATTTCACTCCAGCTTGCTTCGCGGCGTCAGCCAGGAAGTGCTGGTGTGGGAGCGCGCTGTGCGCAACGGTCGAGACCACAACTTCAATCTTGTGCTCCTTGAAACTGGTGGCGAGTGCGGGCACGTCGGTCAGGGTAACTGATATGACTTTGATCTCGGAGGGAAGGTCTTTCGCGGAGGTTGATTCTGCGCGAGCTACGACGATGACATTGGCACCCTCGGCCAAGAGAGCCTGGATACAAGCTATGGTCAGTAATTTGCTCGCCCAAATAACCGTCAGAACGAGAACTGACCTTGGCAATAGGGTTTCCAATAGTACCGGCGCCAATGACTGCGATGTTCTTGTAAGGCATTCTGTCTCTGGGTGTGCTTGAAAGGGAGAAGATTTTGATTGAGACGATTGTTGTGTTATCTCCATTGCAGCGTCGGTGCTGGTTTATATAGCTGAGCGGCGAGCGGTCTCTCAGGGGCTGAGGCTAAAGCAATCTGCGCGAAGCAGCAAGCTTTGTAATCATTGCTAAGCATTGCTAATAGCTAGAAAGGGTGTCTTGATATGACGATTCCGATCTGTTCACATCCTATGGTCAAAAGTCAGCATGCCCGAGGGTACGCCCGAGCGGGCGTGTAAGCAACAGAGTAAACCTGTCAAGTACCATTGGATGCGTGGTAATCTATGGACATTTAGGTCTCAAGATTTGCCGTATATCACATGAGAATTGGATGCAGGTTGAGCGCAATCATGGTGACAGTGGTTGTGCAAGGTCATGTTGAATTCAGAACCAACGTCACCACCAATTGACTCGCCGGACCCAGTACAGCCGTCACCTCTGGTGGCAACTCACCTCTCTGCGACTAGGAGCCCTGTAATCTACGCATTCAACTACACACATATATATACCTACGGAACTATACTATATCTATGACTCAAGAGCAATATGCTTATAAGCAGTCGGTGGGTATCGAAAAGTGTATACCAACTGAATCTTGACTGCATGTAATAACCCCCGACCTCACTAGCAGTGCACTTGAGCTCCACCTTGCACACAGCGCAGTAGAGAAATTAACATTAAAGCTATGGATATTTAAAGACATCTAAGATATTCAGCTCATTATCAGCGACCTGGTTCCAAACGGATTTAACACCACTTACCCGTATATGTATGCCATCAGATCTGAGCCTCCCTCCTTCGCATAACGAGGTCGATGAAAGCCGTCTGAGGCATTTCAATATCATCTTCTTCCTCGCAGGAATAACTATACAGGAGACCAGCTCCGTACTGTGATGCGGATGTCTGACGAGTAGGGCTCGGCGACACTGCTCTGGAAGGCGGCGGACCAGCCGCCCATGTGTTTTTGGGCTTTCGTGGCGCGGCTTGGTCCAGGCTTGACGGTTCTCTCTGCACTCGAGGTGGCGTTTGAGGACCATTTTTTATGTTCCTGGCGCCGAGGCTTGGCATACTGGAGCTTTCCGAGGAGGCACTGGTCCTTGTCGGGGAAGGAGAAGACGATGAGGTTACGAGGAACATAATACGATAGATGGAACGAGACGAGAAGATTATAGAATTAGACATGCACGCCTTCCATGCGGCTTTATACGCAGTGCGCCCTTGTTGGCCATACCTGAAGTGTTGTTTGTGCAAGGGCCCTTGTCGCGGCAGTCACATCAAGATTCCGAGCGGCCAAAGCAGAGTCATTTGTTCCCAGCTACTGCCCATACCGCTAGAGCCAGTAGTTATGATAACGCGACAACAAGCCAAGGTCCATGAATTCAACGAGTCGCGACATCTGGTTGACAAAGCCCATAATATGGATAATGAGACAAACAATGATATCATCAGAAGTCGACGTGTGCAGGATTGAACAATTCATACTCGTACGGTTCAGGCATTTTTATAGCGCCACACCTATGCGAGGCCGCATATTCTCGCCGCAAAGTTTTCACTCGTGCTCTGTGCGGCTTCGTCGACCAGGCTTTGGATATCTGACATCTTCGTCGTCATGTCGATGAACCGTTTACGCCAGGACTCCTCATAATAACCAGCACGAGGTCACGGCTAGCAGGAATTTGAAGTTTTGGAATGAGATTTGCTCCAGGTACAATTATAACTGTATGTACAATATTGTACTTGGGATGGCAGGCACATAGTAGCAGTAAGTAAGTAAGTAATTCTCAAATTAAAAGACTCCCCTTCTATCAGTCGCAGAGCCCCGTTTTCCCGAGCAGCTCATCCACAATCGGGTCCATCGCGTCGTTCGCTAAAAAGTGCGCCATGTCCGTCCCGAGCGGCTCAAGCGAATGTGGCAGCGTGAGCTCCAGCTGGTCCACGAACTCCCACCCGAGCTCGCGCGCGATCTTGTAGACGACGTCACGCCAGTACGCCATGCGCAGGTTCGTCCCGTGATCCTTGAACTTGCGCACGAACTCGTCTTGGCGCTGCACGGCCGCGGGCGCGTACAGCAGGATCTGCTTGCGCACGGGGAATTCCGGCGTGGGCGTGTACGGGCACGCCGCGACGGTGCTGAGGACCTTGCGCACCTGTGAGAAGACGTACGGCGACGCGGAGTCCTCGTAGTGCGCGACGGTGCTGAGGACGACGATGTTCGCGCCCTGCAGGCGCTCCGTGCACGCGTCGGCTTCGTTGAGGAAGTCAATCCCGCGCGGGTCCCTGCGATGCGTCAGTGTGCGCTCTAAGCGGTGCAGGTGCGGGCTTACCAGAGGAAGTTGATGTCCAGCTTGCCCACAGACCCGCTCTTGTGCCCCGTCTTCTCGGAGTGCAGCAGGTTGTCCGTGTTCCCGCGCAGGCGGTGCAGCATTGCGTCGTACGACACGCGCCCGTGGCTGTCGCCCGTGATGAACATCTTCGCCGGGCGCACCGAGCACGCGGTAGGGTCCCCGAAGCGGAGGCCCGCGTGGCGCCACACGCAGGCCTCGGGCACGAACCCATAGCGCCCCACCACCGGTTTTTCCTCGGGTTGGGGGAGCACTTCAGGCGGATAGAGCACGTCCAGTGGGTGCGCAGGGATGTAGGAGCCGGGGATAGGCTCGGGGCCGGTGCAGTTTGGGAGGACGCGGGCGGGGGCGACGTTTAGGGGCGGAGGTGGGATGGTGACTATTTTCTGCGAGGGAAGGAGGGGCTTGGAGATCTGTGTTTCGCAGTACGAGGGGCAAGTTTGGAGATGTATGGGCGCGGACAGAGGATAGAGCAACATTTCTGGCCACGACGCATTGGTATCAGCAAATCCGGTGTATCGCTGTGAGAATGGGTATTAGACAGCTAAATGGCAACGAAGATGCGTGCACAAACCTGCTCCGTCCACCATATCTGCACATATGTATCGCCGGGGTTTTTCAGTCTCACATCGAAATGATACGCGCAATCACCGTCGTACGCTGGGAGCACCGACGCGTAGCGCTCCGCCCCGTCTGTCTTCAAATAGAACGCGTCTGGCCCCCGTTCCTTGCGCATCCATCGCGTGATTTCCGCGTCGGTGCTCGGATCCGGCGTATCCTGCGCATGGGCACACTCGGCGCGGCTCGTGCGCGCGATGCGCGCTGTGAACTGGTTGCAGGTGCGCGGGGCGTAGCACACCTCCAGCGCGAAGGAAGTGTGGTTTGAGGGGACGGGGTAGCATTTCTGCGCGGCATGATTGAGAGGTGGTCTGCCAATATCGTAGACGGAAGGACAGGGGGTGGGAGATGAGAGATAGTCCCTAACCGGAGCCGTGTAGGATGCGCTGCTGGGGTGTAAAGACAGCAACAGGAGCGTTACGCCCACGATGGATACGATGCCATATGTGAGCAGAGTCCGTCTCGAGGAGGGAAGCATGAGGTAGGTAACAAAGAGGCTAGTTGCATAGGGTCGCCAGCGCCGGGTAGCAGCTATTTTCTGTATAAAGAATCTAATGCCAAGTCATTCCTCTCGCGGTAAAATTGTGGCACGGTTGATTACGTTATTTCTCCCGAGTCTTTCGCGACTCTCCGAGACATGTTCCTCGCTTTCATCCCCTCTACCTCCTTTCTAATGGCCAGGAACGAACTCATGTAGCACCCTACAGCGCCGCCATATTTCAATTTGTGCCTGCATTGACGTCCCATGACTCCTTTAGCTCCCTGTCTTGGCCTATTTCGAATCACACATGAGGCGCACTGGCAGGTTCTGGAAACGTTCACCACTCAAACACCCGCTCAAAAATGCCCATTCTATTGAAGGAAACCATCATTGACACATCCTTATCAGCGCTTTACATATCCCTCCAGGCCTCAACTTCACCTCATTTACAAAACTATAATGCAAAACCCTTGAGGACATGGCCATGAGGGGGAAATTATCTAAAAAGTCAATGATATCCAGCTCACTTCGTCTAACAAATGGCGAAGCTAACCAGCTAAAACGAGCCTCACCGCCGTACAAGGCACGGACGCCCGAGGTCGCCCCGTGCCACTGCGGCGATTGGAAGGAGGGCTGTATAGGGCGTAACCCTGGACCCACTCATAAGAATCTAATCTGTTGCGCCATCGCAGCATGATGCATTACTACTGAAGACAATGTTTTCCCTAGACCAGCGGATAGAATTTCACCGCCTCTCAAAAAGTCACTCATTTGATGACTCGGGAACATTTTGAATTATGCATCTAAAAATGAGTGCGGAAGCTGCCTCGAGTTCGACGAATCAAGGCGTACATACATAGTACGAATGGGACTCGGCATCTCTGACATGCGCGCGCGAAGGAGATAGGAATATTCAACTACCTGGTATAATGGCGGGTACACAATTCCATATCTGTACACACGCATGGTGTTTAAGAGATGAGTATCTATACGCCCTTTGCTAAACTGATAAAGTGTGGTTGTTTATCCAAACCAAAGCTATCCTGTGTCTGACATAGTGACAGGCGGTGCCACCAAAAGTGACGGCTGTACAGAGACCGGCAGACGCAAGCAGAAGCGGCTACAGTATTTCTTTACTACTTGTAACGTTTTGTGCTAAGTACTCGGTTAGGCTTCAATTTTCCTCTCTTTCCTTCGACAGCTGCTCTGGGCTCTCTACGAACTTCTTTGAATTCTGCGTATAAATAAGACTTGGAAGACGATAATGCTTAAACATCACCCCGTTCCGTATTTCAAGGTCAAGTCGCGCAAAGTGATCCGACAGGCACTCTTCCGATCGTGTCAAAGGATCTTGTAAGTACGCTCGGATGAGCGAGGCTCGGAGCCGTCCAGAACTCCAACCGACGCCTGCCCATGTTGCATGCCCTGAGTCGCGCAAGCGATTCTATTCGGCCAAGAAAACCCCCAGCTGCCAACTCGACAAGGATTACTGGTTCGACCCGTGGCTCTTCACGTCCGTCCAGCTTGACAGTTTTTTTACGCAAGCGCACGAGCTGCGCTCTTTGGCTACCTACCTACCTATCATGCAAATACATGCAGCATGAGCGATAACGCACAATCCTGGCGTGTTATTGGGGACGGGCAACGCCTGCCAAATCCGGTGAATAGGCGCCCACGCTGCTCGATGGTATGCAAACCACCGAAAGTTTGTGGCATCCCCTGGCCACTTTGGCTACTATATTTGAGTGTGAAAACTGTAGATAATCAGTGTACAATTACTTTCTTTCGTGTAGATTTTTTAATTTCATCTCAGGCGTCTCAAAACGCTGTAAAAGTAAACTTAAAACTTCGGATATTAAAATTCTACACGAAAGACTTTCACTCTACACTAATTTAAATACTATCTGTCAATTCAAAATGAGTCAAAAGCTGATGTGGCCGCTGAGAAACACAATACGAGGACGGGAGGCGGAGAACACTCAGACGGCGTCCCAAAACGGAAAGCAGCGCCACAGCCGCGTCGCAAGTCGCGACTTGCGATACGACGACCAACTCTGAGGTCGACGCGTTTGTCCCTCGCCTGTTGTGACTCGTTGTTTTGGTCTAAGGTTGACAAGTTGTCCCTTGTCCACCATTCTGGTCTCTCTGATGGCCCGCCGCTCGAAAGCTCAGCGAGAGCATTCTCGTGTTTCCATAAATCGATATCACACTGGCCAGCAGGCATCCCCGGTCCCAGATATTACAACCCCCATTCAGATTGATGTTCCCAGTGATATAGACGAAGAGCCGTCTGACATTGAATAGACCAACCCACAAATTATGCTTATCTCCCACTGATACCCTTATATCTTGTTATAGAATCAATTTTAATACTTAATTTTACCAATATATACAATAGTACTTACTCAAAATCAATTCGTATACATACTTCAATTAAAAATGCTGTTGAACGATGTGTGAAAGACGAAAACGAACTTGATACCACTTTCCGCGTCGATTTGGCCCGGGCGCCTATTCACCGGATTTGGCAGGTGTTGCCCGTCCCCACTGTTTAACAGTGTTATGAGACTCATCACTACGCAGCCGAGACTGCACCCTACCCTCCGCGAGTCACGCAAACAAATTTCCCTTCGCGCGACCGCGGTTTCTCCCTCGCTGCTCGTGAATGCATTTGCCTCAAATTGCTGTTACTTATAGATACTCTACCAAGCTGCTGACCACTGCCCGCAGGTTCCCGTTGACCGCACATGGTCTCTTGTTTTCTGCCCGTAGAAGCCCGGTGTCCGCGGATGCCCTACTCCGAGACTACTCGTCTGCTGCCCGTGGATGTCCGTGGGCTGGGAATACCTTACTTGCCTGCTGCCCGCAGATGCCCGTTGCCCGCAGATGCCCATTTGCCTATTGTCCGTGGATGCCCTATAAGCTGTCTGCCCGCGGATGCCTATTGTCCGACGTGTTTGTTGACTACAGATGGCCGAGGATACCATATATGCTCGCAGCCCGCAAATGCCCTTGTCCGCGGATGTCCTACTCGTCTGCTGTCCTCAGGTGCCCGCGGCCTATGGGTGCCCTACATACCTGCTGCCCGCAGATGCTCGCACCAGATGAATTCTCGGTAATCGCGACTGCTCCCCTACCTTAACAGGTTTGCCATTCCCCCTACCCCTGATCTTTTGCTGTTTATCAAATAGTAAAGAAAATTGCATCCTAACATACTCTTATATCCAGGGGGAGTCTCAGACCGCGCCGTGATGCATCACCAGTTTCATACATATTGGGCATCACAGGCCTTGAAGCTCGTTTGATTTTTTCTGTGTTGAGGTGTGGGCTGATGTTTAGAGTTGGAAAACCTATACTAACTTCCTACCACAGAATATTTAGAACTTACTAATGCGCGGCATACTAGAAAAACCCCATCGCAAAGATACACATCATGCCTTGGGTCTTGGCTTGGACCCAGCCTCGGGGATGCTGCCTTGGCTGTGGTCTCGCCGTGGCAGGAAGAAACGGCACCATCAATGCCCCATTCTTGTCGATTTGCAATGCTCACCAATCCTCAAAGGGCTGCTGCTTCGCGCACAGAGGTCTCAGCTATATAAACCAACACCGACAATCTGGACAGTGCACCCGTCATATCATCCATCATCTCCTACCTTCAAAACACACAGAAACAGAATGCCTTACAAGAACATCGCAGTCATTGGCGCTGGTGCCAATATTGGATCTCCGATTGTCAAAGTCATTCCTTGAGCTGATAATTGTTCAGAGAGCGATGACTGATCATAGTTTGTATCTAGGCTCTTCTGGCCGAGGGCGCCAATGTCATTACCGTGGCCCGCGCAGAATCAACATCTGCGAAAGATCTTCCCTCTGGAATCAAAGTCGTATCGGTCTCCCTGACTGACGTTTCCGCGCTCGCTGCCACGTTCAAGGAGCATGACATCGAGGTCGTGATCTCCACCGTGTCACAAGATGCGCTCCCGCACCAGCATCTCTTGGGTGACGCCGCGAAGCAAGCTGGAGTGAAGCTGTTCGTGCCCTCGGAGTATGGCG
>JACXVL010000245.1:0-39853 GCA_014898675.1 Athelia sp. TMB | reverse complement strand
ATCACGACAAGAAAGATTTATTGTAAGGGGCGGCTGGAGGAGGGAGGCCATCCGGGAGTGCGCACCCAATCGGGTAATGGCTACGACGAATGCGGCCACACCTCCCGCTCGCCCACACAGCCACATCCCGAATCACCCAATCCCAGGCATCCATATGGGGCCGTGGCACCTGCGATACTCATCCACCCGATGAAGACAAGCTCACTTTTTCATTGTGCCCACTTTTGAAGCCGCCAGAGCGCTATCTGGTAATCAGCACAGCTTTGGGCTACCTACCCTAATGGGGTGGAGTATTATCATTTATTCCAGCCCGTATCCAATTCCCCCAATATCCCCCCGGGTTCCCTGGTGCCGGTAAGCATTGTAATGCGCAAGCCCCCATGCATAAGGATTTCTTATGGGGCATTGCAATGCATCCTGCGGTAATGGGCAAGGGTACATTGTAATGTTGATACAGGTAAGCCTCAGAAGTCGCAGGATACTACGAAAACCTGCCGGTGGAATATGTGGAGGCATTCGAGGGACCCGACGGCGCGTTCAAGACGCTCTTGCAGCAGCTGGTCAACAGTGGCCAGGCGACAGTCGGGTATTCAGCTGTTGAGGGCAAAGGGTACACAAGCAACGCGCTTTGGGAGGGACATCACTGGAAGGGCATTAAGGAAGGGCTAAGTCTTTAAAAGAATATATGTGTGGTTTTCAGCAATACATAAATACAAATTCGCTCATGCAGAGCACGCGCACGAAGACCCCGTTGGCGTTGTGCGCGCATACGGAGTGGCCCCAGAGGTTGCCACTGTGCTGTGCTTGATTGCGTATAGCTATATGTGCTGATATGAACGCTGAGCTGCTGAGAAGAGCGCTAGCGAAAATGCTTCATTATCAGTATCATCGACGTCCGTCAAGGTCAAGTTTCTGCTGAACGTTTGGCTCCGCCGTCCACATACCTTTCTTCTCGCCCATATCGGCACGTAAGTATTCGCGGGAGGTGGACACCAATCGCCTTGACAAGGCTTACAGACAAGAATGTGTAACGGGGAAAACTTAATATTAAGTTGTCGTAAGTGAGTAATAGAGTACATGCGTATTACAAGTCCATGGGTATGCAGCGATAGTGGTTCAAGTCGGTAAGAAAATCCAAAAATCCGAAGTCCGATTACAAAGGTTGGTCTCCGCGAGAATAGAGAATAGAATGCTGAAATAGAAGAAAAAGTCAGTAAACGTTCCTAGATAAGAGTGGGGTGAACAGTGAGGGAAGAGGGCGTATCAAGATCAGAAGTATTAGGCAATTTTCGTTTGTCTCCATAAGAGTCAGAACAGGTCTGAAATGTGTTCATCGTGCATTGAAGCGCCGCAGACGAGAAGAGAGAAAGCAAGAGAATAGGCAAGGGACTCACGTTGTACAGAAATAGCAGGTACAGGGATGATGGATACTAAATGGCAATGTTAGCGTTGTGCACATGCGGATTAAGGGGATATGGGACGGAGGGAAAAGATCAGTAAAAAAGGCAATATCAATTATCCGCACTCCCGAGCGGGTCGGTACAGGTCTGATAGATGTCATCCGGAAGAGAGGGCGCCAGCTTCATATCGAAAAAGATAAACTCACCAGCAGCAACATAGAAAATACAATCAAACTCAAACCACGGCCATGGGCGGCATCGCGGTCGGCACCGGCGCCCACTTTAACCGCGCGGGCGTTGCCTGGCCATAAATCCACTTGCTCTCGTCGTCCGAATCGTCGTCGTCCGCCATCTCGCCACACTCCTCCACATATACCGTCACACCTACGCCGTCCTCTGGCTCGAGCAACATCTCCTTGCTGCTCCGCTTGCTCCGGAGGCGCAGTTTCTGCAGCGCAGCGATAAGGTCGTCCGCGAGCGGCGTCGCGTTCGGCGGGTCCTCCTTGATCGGCTCCCAACCCTCAGGCGGCGATCCCGGTGGCGAGATGAGGAAGTTGCGCTCGATGGCGGGCACGCGGAGGTATGCATCGTCCGCAAGCGGCTGAGCGTGGTCGATGAGCGGGTTCGGCTCGGCGCGGTATACGCGCACGATCGGCTCCTCATTGCTGCACGGATCGCAAATCAGCATTATGGAGGACAGGGAAAATGACGCTTGTGGCGTAAATGGTATACCTTTCTTTGGGTTCTGCGCGCAATTGAACCATCAGCGCGTCCCACTGCACCTTCGCCTCCTCTGCACTCTCGGCGGCCTCGTACACAATCACGATACGCCCAAAGCTGGGTAGCGGAACCCATTGATTGATCACACCGTGAGCTTCAAAATGTTCGCGCAGGACGGGGACCAGTGCGGGAAAAGACAGGCGGGGCATCGTCGCGATCAGCGAGTTCGTTGGTACCAAGGTCGGCGATGCCGAAGTGGGAGAGACCGATGCGGAGGATGGTTGCGCGGCCATGGTGGTCTAGAGATACAAGGAGGTGGGGGTCGATAGACGACAGACGCTGAACGAAAAGTTTCCACAAAATATATACCCGACAGCACGTGACCATGCACCGCCTTCCAATTCGAACATCGCCTTATCGCACGGGCTTGTGTCATGCCTGTATTCAACTATGCCCATCCGGATATACGACATACTCTGCTAGCCATGCTGATAATGACATAGAAGAGTCTGTAAAATTCGAATGCATATGGAAAGGGTTCTCAGCATCTGAATGCAAAGGGGAGTATTGGCGATGAATCTGCGGTAGTAGCATCTGCAAGCCATTGATAGGATTTATGCATACGCACGATCCTGTCGCGAGAAGTGCATCCTGCCTATAATGTCTATAAAAAGCACAAGAATGTCTTAGTAAAATACATCAAAACATTCGATGAGACCCAGTAGCTTGTCAATGGTGCACCGCCTCGCGCATCAGCCAACGCATACAACCACCATAAAGTCCACTGCGCAGTACGCTTATCTTATCCACCGCAGTAGTTCCTGAGACATCTCCAGCAATTTGAGCTTGTTCACGTCATCACACGCCAAGACACCTGACCGCCGCGTGAATCAGCAAAAGGGTATAGCAGAGGGGAAAAATCTAGCATGTAATTCTTTACAGCAGACATATACAAATCGGATTACAATGCAGGAATTGTCCTTCTTCTCAGCGCCGGACACCGCGATCCACACCGCCATGTGAATCGCCCGTCGGCGTGCACATACTCCCTACGGTCGTAGCCGCGCAAGTACGCTACAGATGGCGCGAAGGCACCTAGCTCTTCTTCTCTCGCAGACGCTCCTCGACCTGCGCCTTCTTCGCCTTCAGCGCCTCGAGCTTCTCCTCCTTCGTCGCATCGTACGCGAGCACCGTCTGGTTGAAACTGTACATCACAACGTGTCAGTGTCATTATTCGTTGGGATCAGAAGGAAAGCGCAAGAAGACGGTGACGCACGGGTTGTCGGGTGATTTCTGGAAGTTCTTGTACATCATGTCCTGTAAGGGAGGAAGAATCAGTGGTGTGTGGCGGAGAGGCAAAAGTGCATACTTGATATTGCTGAAGGCGCAGGCCGGGGTACTAATGAAAGAAAAGAAGCTATTAAGATGGGAGGTCAAAAATTCCATGAGGGGAAACCGTACATCGTCTTTGAGGATGGGCAATTGTTGCTCCTTGTATGCCTCGTATGCTGCCTGTGGACAATACGTTCAGCACGAGAAATCAGAGAAACCAAGAGAAAGATGCCTTGAATCGTCGCTGTTGCCACCCACTAATTAGCCACCACACTAGATAAGATCGAAGCCTGACTCATACCTCGGGATGCTTCTCCAGCCCAGCAGCCGCCTGCCCCACGCTCGCCTTGTCCGTCTTCGCGGTGACCACCTCCATCAGATCAATCGCGTTGTCCAGGCCCGTCGCCGAATAGCTCTCGATCTCTTTCTCGAACTCGGCCATCCCCTCCCCACCTCCACTGCCGCCACTCGCCACACCCCCAGCAGCAATCGCCCCCGGCCCGGCGGGCTTGCTGTCATAGTCTTTGCCCTTGTCTTTTCCTTTCTTGGCGCCCGCCTTGGGTGGCGCCTTCACCTTTGCAGGCGCAGAAGCCTCCTCTTCTGCGAGAAGCCGCGCGTTCTCAGCTTTGCGCGCGAGCTCGGCCTTGCGGCGCTCTTCCTTCTCCTCCTTGCTCGCCTTGGTCGTCTTGGCGCCGTCTGACCATGCCGCAGCCTCTTTAGCTTCCTTCAGCACCGATTATATCCCATCCGTCAGCAGAATACGAGAAATAGCAAGGGAGAGAGCGTACCTGTGATTTAGCGGCGACCTCCTTCTTCGCGGCCTCGTTCTCGGCCTTCTTGGCGCGGCCGCCCTCTTTCTTCGCGTTTCCGCCCTTTGGTGGCATGATTATCTGGGTTGTACTTGGAACGTGGATCACGGCAGGTGGGTAGCAGGCGAGGCTGCACAGGCTGAGCACGATCATCTAATCAGCCAGTGCACGCCACGTGGAGGTACAGTCGCCGGGGTAGCTCCGAACAACAGAGCCGCATCTCTTTCTCGAACGTTCACGGTCTGGTATATACCCTCCTGCCCTGCTATATACCCGTGGAATTTGCTCAAGTTTTCCCCTCACATTTCTCACCCCCGATCACGCACCGAACATAGGCTTTCGATACGATGGATTCAGTCGGACGATGGGCCTCCGGGATGTCTTGTAAGTCGCAGTGTCTCATCGCGGTATGCAGGTGCTGACCAAGAGCCAAGATGGACCCGTGCTCTCGCAGACGGACTTGTACCTGCTCGACACAGAGCTCGATCTGAACCCCATCATTGCGCACAATGGGGCAACAGATTTCCATCTCATTTTTAACCTCTCCACTGGTACGTCTCCCTGCCTCCGCGGAAGGGAACGGTGGTCTGATCGATCATTCCAGGCATGACGGGCGGCTTTAACCAAGAAGCCCGCGACCGTGACCTGCCGTTCACGCAGAAGGACGAGCCCGCGACGCTGCCGCGCGTGAGCACGCTCATTCTCATTACGGAGCTCTCCCCGTGGTGTACAGTCGTCACAAACGAGAATGGCGTGACCATGAGCGATGTGTGCACCACTCTCTGGAAGGAGTACGCCCCCATTACGTTCCCCTTCTATTCACGAGACTGACGGTGGTGTGTTTACAGTTACACGGACAACTCGGTCACCGAATCCGAGTTCGCCGCGCTGCCCCCGCGGCTGCAGGAGCAGGTCAAGCGCGCGGCGGCTGCGCACAACCAGAGCAGCTGGAACCAGTACTACACGCCGGCCCAGATGCCGAACCGCTTCCGCCGCGTCGATTGGTTGCGCGAGAAGGTGTTCTTCGACGGGCTGAGGAAGCGCGACGAGTACTCGATTCAGAGGCTCGGATACAAGGCGCCGAATATCTTTGTGGTGCAGCTACAAATCTAGGCTTTGTCTCACTTGTCTTTATATCTCGCTTTCTCTTCTCTTTGTAGCGGTAGAGCCAACTCGCTTTTAAGTCCTTCATGCATATGTTGTTGTACTCATATCACACACATCTTTCTCTTTCCACTTGCCTCAGACGTCATACATAGTTCCGATATCTGCCACCTGCAATCTGCATAATCAATGGAGCCCTTACGAAACATTCAAAATTTATGCGTGTCGCCCTGCTGCGGAGATTATCGAGGACCGCAATCACAGGTAATTTGCGCTTCCGCACGACAGCGCCGCCTTGGTGATCGAGCGGGATGTGCGGAAACATCTCTACCCTGCGCCCACGGATCCAGTGCGTCGACAATAAGCCAGATGGCATCGATGATCGCGTGCGGCTTTATGTATCGTTTCAATCTAATGTCGCATTTGTTTCGGAGATGAGATGGAGCATGCGATTGGATCATTTTGCCAGCGGAAATTCTGGCTGAGAGTTAAAGCTCGCATAAGACATTCATGCTCATCCTGTAAGGGGTGCACTGGTATCAGGCGGAAGCTTAGATTTGAGCTCCTGTAAACACGAGGGCGCAGGCAGTGTTCTGCAAAAAGAACTTCAACCAAGTTCAAGTTCCAGCCATGCCAACCAACACGTGTTCTGCTCGGCACACTGCCCTGCTCGGACCCCGCCCAGCCTGTCTTTCGTCCTCATCTCTGATGTCCCTTTGTCTTCCTGCCTCCATCTGTCTTACCCATACCTGCTAGCCGTCAGCTAGGCAATCGATTTGGAGTTCCGCTGTCCGCTGTCAGGGCAAACACTCGGTCGGAATCATTCGTGGTCAAGGGTTTCGTCGGCACACCGAACGACAGAACCCGAGTATCATTGGACCAGGAATATCATTAGGATCTATCTGTGGAGAGGAGGCTAATTGTGAGTACGCTGGGATTTTCATGTGCTCTTGTCTTCTAATTGGCGATGCGAAAGTTTCCGGAATACCCAGCGCGCTGGGGCAATAATCTGTCATCATCGATAGAACGATCTTCGCCTCGTAGCCCCGCACATCATCTTCTCAGTCCTTTCATTCGCCGCACGATCCTCTAAAATTTCCTCAGCAAGGAAGCGACCAGCCACTCTCTGGGGTCATCCGACACAGTTTGTCCAGATCGATACAGCCGGATCTCTGAGGTGCGCTGTCTTGGGTACGATCTTTTAATGGCGGCCCTTACCCTGATGACACATGCTCAGAACAGCCCGCGAAACACCATCGCAAAAACCAAAAAAGTAGTTGCACCGCCTGCGCCAAACAACACCACCCACCGAGTCACCCTTCACCCGAATAACAGGATACGATGTTGACATCAGCAGCTAGCACCCCCTTCATCCCTCCCCTCCCTTCGCCAGGAGGGCGCTCTATCCGCCCGCCCGTCGTGCCGAACGCCGAACCACCAGCCGACGAGCCCTCGTGGGCTCGCGAACCGATGAACCACGCCAACTACCCCACCCACTACCCGGGCATGGGCACCCCGTACATGAACTACAACAACCTCGCCCCCGCTGGCTATGGCGGCCAGGGTGGCCAGGGCTTCACGCCGTTCATCCCCTCGAATCCCGATCTGCACCCCCCGCCGCCGTCGATGGGGCCACAGCAGACCCCCGGATCATACTTTGCGCCGCCTAGAGGCCTGCCACCACAGACCCCGCACCACTCGGGCGGCCAATTGTCCGCCGACTACACTGGCTACCCGCAAGGGCCGCCGCCGCCTGCGAACCCCTACGCCCACGCCGGCACGCCCTGGCAGCAGTCGGTCCCCATGCCTGGTGCATACCCCCCGCACCAAACGCCCTATGCCCAGCAACCCATGATGGCCCCGCCCGGCACGGGCTACAGCATGTTTCAACAGCAACTGCCCAGCCAGTATGGCGGGCCGCCCCAGCACCCCGCGGCTTGGGGCCAAGCTCCAGGGTTTGGCCACATGCCGCCGCAGACGCCCGCGATGGGAATGGGGATGGGAATGGGGATGGGATTCGGTGGCATGGGGCAGATGCCCGGCGCGTGGGGTGCGCCGCCGCCTCAGGCAACACCTTGGCACGGGGCGGGAGGAGGCCTTCCCCCAGCGGCCCCGCCTGCTCCTCCTCCAGCGCAGGGGCGGCCTGCAGCGTATGGAGGAGCCGCTCGTGGACACAATTCGGAGGGCTGGGACTTGCTCGGTACCAATTATGATAAATTCAGTGCTGACGCCCAGAGTACGTCACTTCTTATCTCCGTTCTTCAAGTCGTTGCTAAGATTACCTGATGTAGGCGGCCCTACGCTCGAGCCTTTCCTACTGCGACGCGTTCGCGCCAATCTGAGCATCAACCCGCTTCTGCAGCCTGCAGAGGACGACTTGAAGCGCCCGTATATTGAGTGGAACATGCTCTTCCCCACCGCGCGCTGCCACCGCTCCGACGACAAGCCCGGACGCTCCTGGTCCGCGGGGCGCAACGACGCCGCGACCTTCCCGCGCGTGACCACCCTGCGCATTATCTCGCGTGGCATGCCGTGGTTGATCGAGGTCAACGCGCAGAACCCCAAGGCGGGCGTGACGTGCGGCGAGCTCATCGAGAAGATATGCGAGACCCTGCACACACTCGTGAACAAGAAGGAGATGAAGATGGCGCCGAACGAGCGCGCGATTCACGAGGCGTACTGGTACAACCGTTCGACTGACGGATACGACGTGCCTGGCGGGCGCCTCGGCGACGGCGTGCGGCGGATCGACTGGTTGCTGAACAACACTGCGTTTGGGGGAATTGTGCGGAATGATGATTTGGTACGGGCGCAATGCGGGGGCGCGCTGCTGCCGTGCACGTTGGAGATGAAATGCGAGCCACGATTCACGCCGGAGCGGGAGAAAGAGGAGGAGGCCGCGCGTGAGGGTCGCGAGGGGCGTGCGAGCCACAGGAGCCATCGGTCGTCCGCTGCGCCGTCTGAGACGTCGACGAGGAACTCGAGGTCCAGGTCAAGGCAGTCGATTCGCGTTAATATCACCCATTAAGTGTAACACTGCAGTTTCTTATCTTTTTCTCGTTTGTTTTACAATGCTTTTGGCCTTTGTCGGGTTGTTTTGATTTTTCTTTGTCTCTTTATGTTGTATCAATCGTTACACTAGACATCACCCGCATCACGTATACCTAATGTAGCCACAATACCTCGAAATCCCATTTACTTCTGTTTATGTTTATATTGGAATCCTCGCGATGGCAGCAGCGCCCAGGCGTCACAGCTATTTGGCAACGACATGCCAACTACATCCGATGTTTACTTGCTGCTGGCACGGCCATCTGGCAGTGACCGCAAGGGCCACTTACGTTGATACTTGGTTGATGCTGTAAAGAAATGGCTTGTGATCGAGCAATTACTGGAAACCAAGTTTGTCTCTTAACTCCGTGCTGGTACTACCTTTCGGCTCTCACTGGTCGCCGAGTCAGAGAACCATTCCCTGGCATATGCTGACGACGACGCCTCAGTACTACGCGTTTTGACACCCTTTCAAGATGGACGCGACACCAGGATCTGAAGAGACCACGGCGCAAGTGGTCTGTCCGATTTCAGACCGTCTTCCTTCTCAATTTCAATGTCCCTGATCCGCGCATTTTCACAGGTTTTCTACACCGAAGATACCTCAGGAGGGACGGTGAACAATATTCATGGCAATTACATCGACAATCAGGTTCAAGTTCACGGTGATTACATCGCGAGTGCGCAGGTACACATCAACTTTACTGTCGAGTCTGCCTCCGAGCGTGAAAACATTCTCGAACACATTCGCGAAGCATACTCTATACGCCCATTGAACGCAGGTCAATCAGCGAGCCAAGTACCTCCAAGTAACACACACTTTATCATGCCCGGACCATCGGCTATTGACCGGTGCTATACTTCTTCTGCCCGCTCGATCATCGAACTTCGCCTGATGATGGATGTAGTACGCATCATGATCAATAATCCGAAACTCTGCTCCTCTGCTCGTCTATCGGAGACATTGGCGGCTCTCGAAAGAGTCCTGATACTGACAGAGCTATCAGTTCGAGCTTACCACAATACGCCCCTCTACGAGAGCCTCAGTCATGGGATTTCCGTTGAGGTGGATGAGTGTCGTCGTCTTCTGGAAGAACTACTGGGAAATTTATCAAACTATCGACATATACTCTCTTCTGCGGTGCTTTACTTCATTCGGAAATATGTGTGGCACAGGGTTGGCCGAGGTGGTGTAGTGGAGAATCTTGATCTCGAGCTTCGAAGGTCCCACAGATCTTTTGCTGCTTGTCTACTCGCCTTAGGCCGGTAAGTTCTTCCGAGCGGTCTGGTGTACTCTTACCTGAAAGAGATGTACTAGTGCTGCTTGGCCGGAGCTAGAACGGGATACCGAGACCTTCGCTGAGCTCGCGAATCTGTATTGTTCTCTTGAGCAAGAGTTGGCAGCCTTGCAGCACGTCAAGGTTGATACAGTTACCGTAATCAATCATCTAGGGCGCGAAATGCCTGTACCCACCCTTGGCAGGTCTTCTGAGATGGATGGAAGGTCTCAGAGACCCGTCGACGTGTACCTAACTAAGGGTCTCAGAGACCTTTCATCCTGACTTCTTTCCTACTGAAATCCGCATTCGGTACGTGAATCATCCGTGAACCTTATTCTCAATCATCTTTTCATCCAATTTTCATCCCAGCATGCCAAGTGATAATACGAGCGATAGACCTTCCATCCATCTCAGAAGACCTGCCAAGGGTACTAATCATCGCATCCATCCTAGAAATCCTGATACTGTTGAATAGCCAATAATATAATATTTGCTTTTTCGCGGGCAGTGTGACGTGAGAGCACAAATGAATTGGATACTGTCGGCTCGCATATACAAAGACTAGATAAACACAAGATAGACTACTCGAGACGCGCGAACAAGACAAATACTACGAGAAACATGAAACACAAGATAGACTAACTGAGACGCGTGAATACTACCAAGGACATTAAACAAGCCCCCCCCCATCTCCCGGCCAATCTGCATGCCTTCCCAATCAACCGCGCAATAGAGAGCAGTTGGACGGTCTACTTGGGGCCTTCCTGGGTTCGGCGAAGGTGGAAATTGGCATCCATGGCGGCATCAGATGGGACGAGCGGGGTGGTTGCACGCCCATCGGATGCTCCGGCCTGCTGCGATGGCGGCCGCGAGGGCGGGTTGGGATGAGCCGGAGGATATGCTTGCCCCGCAAAAGGCATCGGGATGTTGTACATCGCGTTGGGTGGACCTCCTTGCTGAGATGGCGGATGAGGATGATACTGTTGTTGTCCTTGGTATGCTAACGGGTTGTAGCCCTGCATTGCAGGGTTGTAGCCCTGCGCATAGTTAGGCGGTGCCTGAGGATATCCTTGCGGGGGATGATAGTAGTTGGCCGGAGCCCAATAGCCTTGTGCAGGAGGGCCGGGGTGAGCTTGGAGATTTCCAGAGTGATGCATCCCTCCGTAGTCGTGCTGGGGCTGCTGCAGCGCAGTCTGCTGATAGGCAGATGGCGGCTGGGTGCCCTGGGCATGTAGCATCTGCGGCGGCGGCGCCTCGTTGGACTGGGGAAGAGGAGCGTGCCCGAGCGGTGGTGGCATGTCTCCCTGATAGGAAGCAGCACGTTGCAGGCCCACGGTATGGTGCGGAGGCGCTTGCTCTCTCTGGATGACCGCTGGCTCCATTTGCGGCGCAGAGGCGGCAGCTACGGGAGCGGGAGCAGCAGAAGTGACAGGGCTGGCGATGTCCGGGGTCACCTTAGCTCTGCTGTTGTCCAGAGGAGCGGGGGAGCGCCTCTCTTGTTGATGAGATGCACCATCCAGCAGAAACGGATTTGGTGAGAGAGCACGCGATGTAGTCGAAGGTGAAGCAGATGAGACAGCCGAAGAACCGAACATAGGATTCGGCCTCGCATAGATGGCGAGGTCTGATTTGGCTTTGGCGCGACCCTGTGCGCGAGGTGCCGGGCTGGGGCTGGGGCTCAAGCCGCGTGTGGTCACCGTTGTCGATGGAGTCGCCTGCAGTCGCGCAAGGTTGATACCAGGCGTACGAGAGATGGGGGGCGGCCTGGTGCGAGATGGACGAACGGAGGCAAGCTTCTCCTGGGCCGTCGATGGCGCTTGGGATTCGCGCGTTCTGACGCTCCGCGATGGGGCTGCATCAGCGGCTTTGCGCTTAAGATCCGAGGCGATGGCTGGACCACCATCAGAATCTGAGCCGGATGATATGTAGGAGGGCGTGGGGGTATGCTGTACGACCACCTTCGCTGATGGATGGTCATCGCTGGAGATCTCCAGCACATCGTCGTCAACTGGTTTTTGCTTCGCCTTCCCCTTCCCCTTCGATTTCGCACTCTTCTCCTTCTCTGCCTCCTGCTTGCCCTTGTCCGCTACCGCTTTTGTAGGACCCTTTGCTCGAGTTTTTTCAGCCATGGAGGTAGGCGACCGGGAACGGGTGACGGCAAGCGGATTGCTCTGGAGTGCAGCGAGGGTGGAAGAGGAGGAGGACTTGGCGGGTAACGTGCCGTCAACGAATCTGCCGCTCAAGAAAACGGTGGTGGGCTTGTTTGTATCTGGGCACACAGTCGTTGTGATCATTGGGCGCTCATTGGTTTCATAGTCTGAGGGATGTACTAGTTAGTATATGTTTTGGCGTTGTAGATAATATGAAATAAACTTACAAGCCTTCCAAGTAGCTTCATCGATCTGCACAAAGAATTTCTTGGTACCCCGAAGAGCCTGGAGGAGCTCAAGTTGACACGGGGTGCGAAGGCACGCAAGGCCTTTTCCTGATGCACCCGTCTGAACGGGCGTGAAGACGCTCCAAGGCCAAGCTCCTCGTGAAATAAGCCGGTTGGCTCCCATGTTGGCCAGAAGCCGGTTCCATGGCATCTTTGATCCCAAAGTTCCACCTGCGGAACCTGGAGAATAGCATTGATTAGCATTTCTAGTCAAGCTTTGAGCGAGATGAAGATAGCACTCACTGAAAGACAACCTGAGTTCGTGTCGCAGGGCCTTTTCAATTTGGCCCGGCGTGAGGATGCAGTTCTTTGTGTCGATGTCGCTGATGGTCGTTGCGGAAGTTGCGGTGTCGTCGGCGCCTTCGCTAGCATCCATCTCGATGTCAGCGCCCTCAGCTGCATCCACAGCAGCCCATGTTTGCGCGATGATTTCATCCGACCTCTCTTTGCTAATAGATTACCGTTAGTTCAGTATTTAAAAGTATAAGTCAGATAGTTATATTGACATACCACGCGTACGCCATGATATGGCCCTTGAACGTATCTATATCTGTGCGGCACACATGCTCAAAGAACTAATCAAGATATGTTAGTATATGGATACGGTCATATAGAACATATGGAAGGAGAGAAAACGTACTCCTTTGAGATGCTCAGTTGACTCCATGAATGATAAACCGCCATCCTGCAGTATCATACTTCCCGTCCCCACGATAGAGAACTCGAAATTGCGTAGTTTTGCAAGAGCCGCAAACTATTCAACCGTCAGATATGCCGCTGTCTCAGATGACTAGATAGATGAAACTGTACCTTTTTTGCGGCCTTGGTGAATAGCAGATGAAAACTCTTCTCACGCGTGCTCACGGGCTCGCCTTTCTCCATTTTCTCCAGCTGTTTGATGTCTTTCATCGTCTCCAGAATGTCCTTGAACACATCCCCTTCGTCGTAGTGGACCTTGAAGGAATCATAACATTTGCGTACGATGTCTGCGGTCTCAGCGATCTTCGCAGCTGATGCCGATGATATTATATCAGTAGATGACCAAAATAATCAATCAATATACATACCTTTGTCTGAGTGACTTTGCGCCAATTCATACTGACCAGTTAACCCTGCGCGTTCTAGTTCCTCCAATCGGAATTGCTGGTTTGATGCAAACGTGGACCTGAAGTCATTCCACGTGTTCTCGCCATTGATTTTCATTGACGGGTCTGCCTGCCTCAGGTACTTCTTGCGCAGGTAGGCCTTGTCGATCGTGGTGCTGACGGACAGCCCCGAAAGCAAGGCTTCGATCTCCTGGAAGAGCTCGTCTATCTCCGCCTCATGCTTCTGGTAGAGGCGATGCTTCCTCGGGCTATCAGGATAATCTCTGCCGCCACCGCTGTGATCCTCAATGTAGGCACTGGGTTCATCTGAGTCCGCATCTTGCGGAGTAGATGTAGCAGGCGGCGGCGCGGCTGGTGTTGCTGGGGTGACCGCGACGGAGGGTGCTGCTGGAGTTGCTGGGGTGACTGCAACGGAGGGTGCTGCTGCTGCGTCATTTGAAGGAGCCAGGGCGGTCAGAGGTGCCTTTGGAGTGGTGGAGACCGGTCCAGGCACCACATGAGATGGAATACCTGCCGTCACACCGGCAGGCTGCGCTGGTGGTGGAACAACTTCAGGTTGTTCCAAACGCGGAGCGGCGTCAAGTGGCGCATGCTGCGCCGCCGAAGGCGTTGAATGTGGTTCCGCACCCTCAAGTTGAAGCTGCTGTGGAAGATGGTAGACGGGATGGGTCTGGTTGCTCTGCTGGGATGCTAGATGGCTCTGAGGCGCATACGGTGGGTAATATTGTCCGTACTGCCCATAAAAGCCCCCCGGAACCATGTGAGAGCCCATCTGCTGGTACTGAAAGGCCACCGGAGGATGCTGCTGTTGCACCGGCTGCAGATATTGCTGCGGATGTTGGTGCTGCGGATGGGCAGCAGGCAGTGATGATAGTTCCATGGCAGGAGAGCGGCTCTGTTGTTGTTGCTGCTGCTGCTGCTGTTGAGGAGCAGCGGCAAGAGATGACGGCGCACTAGTAGCAGGAGAGTGGCCCCACTGGTGTAGTTCAGCGCTGGGTGGCACTGATTGATCTAGTGACCCAGGCATCTCATCACGGAATGGAGGGGGCGGGAGCTGCTGCTGTGGCAATAGAAGAGGTGGTAGGTTTGAAGAGCTAGAAAGAGCGGACTCCTGGTCCCCTTGCCGTGATCCACTGCCCTGAGCCTCGATCCCCTCATTGAGAAAAGGATCAATATCTTCATGGTCGCTAGATGCCGGTGTAGGTGGTGTGGCCGGTTGGGGGAGCTGCTGGCGCCGACTCTCAGCTGAGACATGCATTGAAGTCCCCGCTTTCTCTGTAGGCTGCAGCTTCGAACGAAGCTTGGTAGGCGTTTCGTAGTTGGGTTCAACCTTTTTACGCGGTCGACGGGGCGCGGGCGAATGTGTTGGCAGAGGGGATGTAGTAGAAGTTTCATTGGTGTATGCTTCGATGGGGGGGTGAAGAGGAAGATCCTCGTTCGTAAAAGTGCTGAAGACCTCGCCGGTACCCGGTGAGATTGAATATGAGGTTGATAGAGGCGAGGAAGACTGCTGCTCCTGCGTCATTTTGGGAGGTATACTATGTAGCATAGAATATTAGCTATGCTCCACCTATACAACCAACCCAGCAACGTACCTAGAACAAGACAAAAAAGATTCAGGATGATAGTGCAGGCGTGTAGGTTGGGTGACGAGGCTGGTGAGCGAACATAGTACATGTGTCAGCTGGACTCGCAATATCATCATCACCTGCAACGTACCGATAGCAAGATGAGGAGCAAGATTTGAGATAATAAAGCAAGATTTGAGGTAGATATGCGAGGCTGGTTGGCAGATAGAGATTGTGGTGGTAGGCTACAAGAGGGGGGGGGGAACGTTGCATTTCCATGGCGTTCTACTTGAGAAATTTTTCCGAAGAGAACACCATAGCATCGGGCCTGTAGTGGTAAAGATGTGGATGAAAATGGAGTATCGGGGATGTAAAGTGAAGTAAGGAAGAAGCGCGATGGAACAGATGAGATGCTTTGCCCTAATTGAGTCAAAACGATCGAGCCAATGATAGGCCTTATAACGATTTGCACTACTCGAGATCGTTGATCGTAGGTACACTGAGCCTTGAAATATTACCATAAAATACTCAGATTATCACAAATACATGCCCCAACCTGCCTGCAAATTTTGATCCATGGAATCTGTGTAGATCTGATTTAAGTATCCTGAGTCCTGAAAACTACATGACTTGACTTACATCTCAGTACGCAACTTCATGGGCCGACGCGCAAAACATCTCACCGCTCAGGAAAAAACTGCTGCATCGCGAGTAGCATACATGAAGCATACTAGCAGTGCCCAGTAAGTTAAATGATGCCATTTTGGCTCTATCTAACATGTTGCAGTGGCCAGGAGACTCGGCGCAACGCACGCCGAGCCACCTATCATGCTTCCCACAGCCGCAAAGGCCCCAGCTCGCCCTCTCTGCCATCCGCACTGGTCAATCTTCCCCATCGTCTACTGGATCTTGCTCAGGAGCCCCTTCCCACCTCCGATCTTTTCCATCGGGCAGCCAGCGATCCCGATGCACTCGACGAGTCAGATCTTCCGACTTGGGACCATCCACCTCCTTACCAATCCCCCCCACCTTCTGAAAGCGCCAACGAGGAGAGATTCACGAGGAATCTGAGTGATGTAATGCATGGGCGTAGGCTGAGGGAGTTCAGGGGGAAAGAGAGGGAAAGGATGGAGAGGGGGATGAAGGAACAGGTGGATGATCTGAAGCAGGCATTGAGGGATCGGTTGCTGGAGGAATGTGATAGCTGGGTCAAGCTAGATGTGCTCGTGAGTGAATTTGATGGTTGCGAGAGACATCGTGTTATGGCCGTCAATTTTCTCCAATGGTCGGCTCGACACGCGCATAGTCTGGGTATCGAGTTGGATGTCTTGCAGCAGGGCATTAAATCATATATCGAATTGTATCACTCTCGATTTCCACAAAAATAAGTATTAGATTCTATTATACATACTGCTACTGCTCCGGGAGTGAAAGGATAGCTGTAAGTAAACACGATCGCACACAACCAATGGTTGCCTCCGTGTGCGAGGTCACCTCAAACCCACCCAGGACCGCCCAGATGCCCGCCAGTGTCCACACTCCGCAGTCATACCCATTCGACTGCACAGATTTAACCATAAGAGGGTACGCGTTCCAGCTGTTGTGAAATGTTGGCATGGCATGTCCATTAATCTGTGCGATGGTGGACATCCTCGCCACCAATCTCATGACGTCCTGTTCATCAAAATCAGTAAATATATGGTTGAACTGTGGTGAAACATACCTTGACATCAGCGAACCATCCTCGACGGTCAGAAAAGCTGTCCATAAGGTGCAATTGTTTTCTTGATGGATAGATGACACAGAGGACCCAATGCTGGGCCGCTCTGCGATGTATAGGCAGGACCCAAACACTCTTGCTCCAATACTCCGAGCGTTTGGTATTCCGCCATATATCTTCGTCGGAAGCATCATACCGTATGCGTACGAGGTCATGTGTTGTAAGTATCGCTACGTCCGAGTGTCCAAATTCTTGCACGAAGTGCGATTGAAGCAAGAGAGCCGCACCGTTGATGCACTCGTCGTTGAGGCGTGCCGTTGGTGAAATAAATCGAGCAATGTCTTGAGGATTATATGACACGCGGGATCGCATACCACTAGCGGCAAGCACACGGGGGCGGATGTCGGCGAGTTTTATGGTATTGGGCGAGCACTCTGGTAAATCTGATGGTTGTTTGAGTAGATAGTGTGGCTAAATCGGAATGATCAGAATATATAAAATGATTAGCGAACCGTGACGCACTGGCAAGGTCCATATGACTTCAGCGCCGGCGTCATCTACGGCATCACTATCCGCCATCCCTTCAAGCTCATCATCAAGATCATCCTCCAGGATGATCTCCTCGCTATCTTCAGTCGCGCGCTGGGGAGTCTCCATGGAGTGTATGTTGTCGTCCGGTGCCTCTGTGTTTCCCGCTATGACTGTCGGGACCCAGTTGAGTGCGATGCATGGACGGATGCCCAGGATCTGATTGGCAACCTCGGCAGCGTTAGCAACAGTGGATTTGATCCTAGTGTCGGATTGTAAAACCGTGGTCCAGAGGGGCTGGAGTAGCCGTAGTTGAACTCTATGCTCGCATAGAAGAGGATGTAAATGTGTATCTGAGGATGTATACAGATTGTTAATGTATTGATACGTAAACAAAGGATGGAAAAACTCACATCTTGGCAACTGAATGGCCAGCTCGACCTCTGCGAGCTCTCTACCTAACTGAGCACACATGTTATCCCCCTCCATTCCCAGCCGACGACGTTCCTCCAGGCAACGATCACGCTTCATCAGCGCCCTGACACCATCACGCACGTTGGTGTCGTTCAGCCAGCGGGGAACCTCCTCGTGAGTCCTGCTTATCCAGACATCCTCCATTAAGGAAGAGTTATCGCGTAGCAGCGCAAGGTTTGTTGGGAGGGGCTCAGGGATGGGAATAAGCCAGATAGGTTTGTGGAGGTCGGCGAGTTTGGCACAGTATTGGTTGTAGGTGCGTATTGACCGCAGAAGAGCCGGGGTTCGCTTAGTGATCGCATTTCGAGTTTTCTGATGTATTTTAGTGCCTGGTAATAATTATGTTAATTGATTATGTATTCGGATATGGTTTTATATGACTTACCGAGGCTTTGATGTTTTCCCCCTGCAGCCTGGTCGAGTCTCTCCCATTCCATGAAACTACCGATGGCGCGCTTGCGAATGTTAATCTTCATATCGCGTGCCAGCAGCAGGGTGCGCACAAATTCAACATTGACGCCCGCCAGCTCAGGAAATGCATCCTGAACGTTGAGGGATGCATAAAGACGCTCCACTTGTGTTTGGAGACCAGCCTGGCACTCAGTAAGAGCGCTGAGACTGACCTTGACGCCTTTGGTGGATGCGCCAATGTTAGATAACGAGGTGCGCGTGTCCTCGATGGTTTTAGTGAGGGCGCCGATCTCTGTCTGCAATGAAAGAACTGCATCGACCTCTTTCTTGAGGCGTGCAGGAGCATCTAAGATGTATGTCAGCAAGGTCAGATATATGCTTTCGTGGCTTACTCACGGGCGCGGATGGATGTCTGAGTCGCAACCTGCTCATCCCACTCCTTGCGCAAGACTGCCTCCTCAACCGCGCATGCTTTGACCACTTTCTCCGCCCGAACAGTCTCCTTGATAATCCCCCTCTCTCCATCCAGTTTGCGTCGGATCCATTGTCCTAATTCCTCGCGATGGTCTTGCGCTACGGAGGCCAGGAAGCGATCGATGATCCAGAGCCGCCGCCGACGCTGTAGCCCTCGTTAGTTAAAAGTAAACATGATAGGTGAATAAACGCACCCCCATTGTCCTCGTGATACCAATAAGCCTGCGTATGCGAGACCAGAGGCGCTCGACACCTTCGCCATCGCTAAGACCCATGCCCTTTTGAAGACGGGGGTTGTACTTCAGTTGGCAGGACCATTGATGTGCGTAGGCGTGCATGGCCGATGTGCAGAATTTGATGCGCTTGAGGGCGTCATCCGTGATGATTTCGTACTGTGGTTAATGTTAGTACATCAGTTGTATCAATAACAGATGACTTACTTTGTTGAGAGAGACGTCGAAGACGCATCCAACGTCAATGATGAACACGCAGGTCGCCTGAGGAGGGAGCAACGTGAGAACGTGCTCCATCAGTGCAACCCCGTATTTCTGCTGCTCTCCAGGGGTATCGATGTTTGCGACGAAGAGAGGGACATCATGGCGACAAACCATCGCCATGAGCCCCGTATCATCGAAGTGTCCCATGTCGGTCTTGGCCTTCCGTCCATCAGCGGCGGTGTGAGAATCTTGACATTCTTGGATGATCTCTTCAGGCACCTTCTGTCGATATACCCGCGGAGGACGCTTGCGCGCCGCTTCGATCCTGTTCCCAACGGCGTCGACCTGATCTTTGGGTATGATCTGGACAGCGTCGTGAAAATGGGGCCCATCCCCGGAAGCGGCCTGGTGTCGATGATGAAAATTGCCGTCCAAAGCCATGTGGACGTCACCGCCCCTACAATATGGTTAGGATTTTCACTCTGATTGAATATAGATACATACTCATCCAGATTGCGACCCCACCGGCTCCCACCGAAACAAGCGGGGCACAGCTTTTGTAGTTGACGGTGCGCTTCAGCGCGTACCAGCGGAGGTCCGTTGACTGGTTCTGGAGCTGTAGGAGGCGCCGTTTCGCTAGCTGATGTTTCGCCACTGGCTATGGAAGCGTCGAGGGCTATCGGTGTATTGTCCTGGGAACAGAGCCGAGTTTCCCGGGAGTCTTTGAGGAGGGTATTGCAGCTGACAAGAGCAGCATCAATACGATCCTGTACCTCGACCTGCAGGGAGTCATGCCATTGGATGGCGCTAGTGAGACTCCTTCGAAAAGGGTCAAGGATGCGCTGTCCCTGGTAGAGTAGCAGTATGTGAGTATATCTTTCAATTAATCAGCGTGAAAAGTGTTTGTACCTTTTCATCTAGCACGTGAAAACCGCGTCGTGTGTAGAACGAGTGCAATGTGTTTGCCAGGGCATTGACAGCATCACATGACCGTTCAAACATGGCACGATAGAGACCGAGTAGTTCCAGGGAAACAGCGACTTTGGGCAGCTGTGGTGCAGAAGGGAATAGACCGTGGAGGACAAGGATTTTGTGCAAGGGCTGGCAGCTGCAGTATTGCACTGGGACTTTGCGAAAATCTGCGAAATAGCGTAGTCAGCAGGAGCATCTTCAAGAGTGTTTGTGATACGTACGTTCAAAATAGAGACAAGTTAACGATGCCATCTTGATGTCGACGCACTCACAAGCTTGCCTCTCGATCACTTCGGCGCGCTCGACCGGCTTCCCCAGAGTCCTGTTCGTGTAAGATAGATAACAGTCCACCATATCCTCTATGTTGTCCTTCCAGCATCCATACTCGATGAAATCGGCTGTATTTGGAAGGATGCGCCGTTTGGTCTTTGCGGGCTCTGGAGAAGGGGGATGTGGTGGTGTCTGCGTGTCCAGTGCTGCCTCTGGCGCTGCCGCCTCAGCGCCATAATCGAGATCTTCCTCGTCATCTTCGTAAGCCCAGTCCTCTCCACTGTTGTGTCCGACTTCCTCGTCCATTTCCCTGCTCTCTGCTGCTCTGCGAAGCTCCTTCAGCCTTTCGTGTAAACCCGCGTATCGACCGGTATGATCTTTGTAGTACACCTTGTCTTCCATCTTCTTCCTGTACCTCTTACGCATGGGGCTTGGAAAGAACGTTCCATGGTTGCCACTGGTCAGTTGCTGGCGCCGAAGTCTCGAGGTCTTAGAGCGAGTCATTGGGGGTGTACGTTGAGGGAGATCGGGACAGGGAATATTGTGGCAAGTACAGGAAGAAGTCTAAAATATATTCCCACAGTTTCATTTCACAGAGCGATGAATAAACGGGGATGGATGGATGGATGGATGGATGGGATGGTTGAAGTGCAAAAAGGATGATCGGAAGGCCCGGCGGCATCATTAAGAAGCCAGATGGAGGGGTCTCTGAGACCCTTAGTTAGGTACACGTCGACGGGTCTCTGAGACCTTCCATCCATCTCAGAAGACCTGCCAAGGGTGCCTGTACCTCTGATATTCTGCCAATCTTGGCCGGTGAGGAATTTTGAATTTCGGAGTGAATTATCTGAACGCTGAATCACGGGACAGAATTTTCATATAGTAATCACCGGATTCTGCAAAGGGTCTGCAGGGTTTGCACTTATCCAGCGGGGCGACTACAGAATCTTGAAATCAAACAACGATGCAGTCGTCAGCCGTTCAGATATCTCTACCGAGCTCCGACCCGGTATGACGGTCGAAATGAGTATTGTTCTCCATGAGCAGACCGAAAACAGACATGTTACCGAGTGGAGTCGATGCCGTCGCTGCGGATACGTGAATAATAGAGTTGTTACTGGTAGTGGATGGCTAAACTGGTGCGTATTTGGAAGATATTAGAAGGACGCTCATGAATGTTCCAAATAGTTCCAAATGCGGCGGCCAGTTTCAGATTTCGCCTGAGGACAGTAGTTTTATCTCCTTAGAAGCGTGCGTCTCCGGTTCGCGCCTTCGACAGTCTTGTACTAACTCTTGGGTATTATAGGCAACCTGAAGATGAGGACGAAGACGCCGTACTTGAGGAACTCTGCTTTTTTCGCAGAATATGTGTCGTCCAAGACTGTACGCTGAATGTATCACCTCCAGACGACCTCGTGGATGCTGCACCTGCCGTTCATGCTGAGTTTCCGCGCATTTCTATAGAGCGCGACACATCATCGCTCACTTCAGCAGCGAATACTGAGGACGACAGGACAACATGGGCAGGCAGCCAACGCCATCTGCATGTGGATGACATGAATTATCAGGATTCGCCTTCATCTCTTTCACTTGACGAGAATCATCAGCGACCACGAGACGATATGGCTTGGATGTTCGGCAGCGAGTACGCTTCGGAAGATGTGGCCTATAACAGCGAAGGTCATCTCGTTGGGGGCACTCTGGATGCGCTTGTCACAAGATTGACACCTCACGACAGCATTGTCAATGCTGCTTTCTCTGCAGTGTTCTTCCTAACTTTCCGATTGTTCGCGTCTCCATCGGACTTTGTTGACGCTCTGGTTGCTCGTTACCACACCGTGCCCCCACTAGACGCTCTTGAACATGAACAGCGTGAATGGCAGCGTAGGAAGGGTATCCCTATTCGTATGCGAGTGACTAACGTCATCAAGCAATGGGTAGAGATTTACTGGAGACCTTCCGTCGACGACGACGTCATCCCGTTTCTCACTTCTTTCGTGGGCGATACACTTACACCTCAGGCTATTTACCCTCGGCTATGCACAAAAATATTGGAAGGCCTTGCTGCTCGAGAGTCTGGGGAAGACATTGTAAATTTGAAAGGGCATCGCGTCCGAGACCCTGGCATGTCTATAAATCCTCCCTCGCCTGCACTGGTATTTGATAGCCCTCGACCAGTAGTGACCAAAACGCTCCTTGTTGCCCTTCGCAGCAAGACCTTTGGCTCCATCCATGTCACAGATTTCGATCCACTGGAGCTGGCAAGACAATTGACCATTATGGAGAACCAACTCTATATGGCCATCACTCCTCAAGAGCTTTTGGAAACTGGACCGGAAGGTGCCACGTCGCCTCCGATCATCCAGAATATATTTTCCCTTAACCAATCCATCGCTTGTTGGGTCGCGGAGAGTATTTTGAACGAACCTGATATGAAGAAGCGAACTGCGGTGGTCAAGTTCTTCATCAAAGTAGCCGACGTAAGTCGTCGCACAAAGCTTCAAGCAGAGATGGGTCAGAGGCTAATTCTTAATTCCAGCGTTGCACCTCTCTGAATAACTATAGTACCCTCCACTCTATCCTCGAAGCGCTAGCCTCGTCACCGATATTACGGCTGCATCAAACTTGGCTTGTAAATTTGGAACTCTTCTCGGTGTTACCGTCGCTGACGGGTAAAATTTCCGTCCACAGGGTCTTCCAAGAAAGAACCACACAGAGCTGGATGAGCTGCGCAGAATCGCGGATGACAATCGCAACTACCACGAGTACCGCAGTCGTCTAAGGAAAACAGCACCGCCGGGTGTACCTTTATTGGGTGGGTTCTGAAGACCTTCTCATTATTACCAGATTGCTAACTTCTCCCCAGAATTACACCTCACAGACGTCATTATTTGCCGGGAAAGGGATCCAAGCCACAGACCTTCTCCCTCCAACCCCGACAAAGAGCTTTTGAACTTCAACAAGTATGTTAAGCTAGCTAGAATAGTTCAAGGCGAGTGATTCGCCCAATTATCTCCAAGACTTGTACTCACGTCATCCAGACATGCAACGCTTCCAGGTACCTTACAAGCTTAAGAAGATCCCTGAGGTCCAGGAATACCTCAGTGCTTCGTTTGAGAACTCCAAGCACCACGGAGACTGGCAAAATCTTTTCCGTAGAAGGTGAGTCTCTCCAAATTTGCTGATGCATCTGGGGTTCATCTGTCCTATAGTATGCTTGTCGAACCTATTCAGCTTGGCGATACGGCACAAGGCCCATACGCAACGGACATGCGCCAACTGTTCAGTTGGGCCATACGGCCGCAGGGCCAATCTCTTCCGCTTAGTGCACCCGGTTGATTTGCCGTGGTTGCTGTGTTCAACCCGTGGGTGCTTTGGCACTGGGCCCCAAATGTCGTGTTCTATCGAACATCTGCCAGCGTGATTGCGGTGTGATGTAGCAAATAATGATAATATATATATAGATAGCTCGCATGTTTATGCTTAATGATATATGTGATAACATTAAATCCTATTTAGAGACCACTTCTACAATACTCGTGTGGCCACTGAGCTGGACTGAGCTCCTTAACTTTCAAGAGCGTGACTATATGCGTTGAAGTCACAGTCATGTGCTGTGACAGTTCACGCCTATTTAGCCACCTAATTTTGAGTGGCACAATACTTACTCACCTCCTATCATGATGTACACTCCCTCAACTCGCAACGTCCGTGGCAATGGCGCCATGAAGAAGGGCCACAGGAATAATGGCGAGATGTGGATCAACATCCGCAGGTCGTACGCTGGGTTCTCTCGGGGGAGTTATTTTAACGAGAACATGACAATCGGGGAGCTAGTCGATGCGGCCGCTCGTAAGTTCCCTTTCCATGTCTACACGATCACAACATTGACGATATGCATATTAGGCGAGGTTATGATGGAGGAAGGTTTCCAGAACTTCCCCGCCGACTGGTACATAGAAGTGCAGTCACACCGCAAGGCCCTTGATCCCGACTCCACTATTACGCTCAACGAGGTGTTTGACGGGGCAGAGACGATACATGCGAAGGTGAGTATTCAGAGTAGCCCAGCGCATGCGTGAGCTGAATTTTCCGCCGTTGCCCAGGTCTATAACGAAGACGGCCACTTGATGGACTTCGACGGCCAGAGGTGGTACTTCCATTAATACATTCTTCCTGCTACGAATTCCATCATACCGGATCTAATATTAGAGAGCACGAAATATCTATATTACAAGTAAACATCATTATGGTTTATGTCGCGCAGTGCGTCCTCCCTTCACCGGGGTATCCTGTGCCAGTACCTGGCCGATCGATCTGCTCTCATTCTTGATCTCGTCACCGACACCCAGAAGAAGAACATCAGGCGAGCTGAAGACAGACCAATCCTCCTCCTCCTCCTCCTCGCCCATGCCACCAGGGGTGGGTGACTTGGTGACCCTCGGGACAATGGGCATACCAAAAGACAATAACTGTTGCGTTTTGACCTTCTTCACCGGCGTGGACGCAACCAAAGTAACACCGCTGTCCACCGATGCTTTCGCTGGCTTGGCGGCCGAGGGAGCCGCGCTGGAGAGGGTTCTTGCTTTCTTTGCATCTGCCTCCTTTTTGGCAGGCTTCTCCTTGAATACGCGGGACATACTGACCTCCCTGTTCAGCGCAGGCTTCTTCGCCAGACCCACGCTGCCTGCGCGTCGCGAATTTGCATCCTGCGCAAGGGAAACGGATAGTGAACGCGAACGAGAACGCGCGAGCGACGCCTCCTTGCCATTCTTATGAGACGTAGAAGCGGTCGAAAGTGCAGGAGAGGGATATCGGCTGTGGTTGGAAAGGATTGACGCGGACCGCTCGCGTTTGAGAGATGGGATGGCCACCGATTCCGCGCTGTTTTCTATCATAGCTGGCGAGCTGGACCGGCGCTCTGTGTCGGAGGAGTTGTCATCCGAGAAAGGCGAATCAGGGAAGACCTTCGTGCGGAAGAGTTCACAAAGTTGCGGAAGTTTCTTAAATCTGTTGTTGAAGATAGCAAGTCAGCATATATCTTCAGTAGGCGCAATGTAGGATAAAGTACTAACAAAGGCTCCACCACATCCTCGCAAAACTTCTGCGTCCAGTCGCGTTCGTCCTTAGAATTTACGTTCTGTTTGCGACCAGTGGGATCGTCCCCGAATGAATCGAGCATCTGCCATGTTGCCATCTTGTCCATCAACGATTCAAGGCGCTCTTGCACAGACAGAACCGCGATCTTCGGCGGGGGTTTCCCGCGTTTATGCCTCCTAGCCGAGGGTGCCTCCTCCTCCACCGCATCCGGCGGCTGGGGACCGGGAAGGGCCAGTTTCAAGAAGTACAACAGAATCTGGATGCGGATCCTGCACGGCTTAGCCGCTGCGCGCACACGCACTCTCCGCCTGAACACTCACTCGCGTCGCTCCAGGCGGTCCAGCCACCGCTTCCGCCACGCCGCGTCCAACCAGGGCCCCTCCTCCTCGCCCCCACGCGCCGCGTCCTCCCCGTCGGCCTTCTCGTGGTTTAGCGCGTACCACATCATCATCTCCTCCGCCTCGCCCTGTCCGCCGCCGTCCGCGAGGATCTGCGGCAGCTCGACGTGGTACTTGTTCGCCGCCGTACGCACGGAGAGCAGGACCTGGTCGAGCAGCTCATGCAGCGGGTGCGGGCTGGGCGGATCGGGCTGGGAGGACGACGCGACGCTGACGCGCTGCATGGACGGCACGAGCAGATTAAGGGGCATGATGGACTGTTGGGCTATCATCGTCAGCTCGTACGCAGATAGCCGGTTTGCAGTGCGTGTACCTCTGGCAGCCAGAGAAATTGGAGGTATGTGCGCTGGACATACTGTTCGGCCGTCTCGTGGTGTATGTCGACAAAGGGGTAGTCAAGGCTCAGAGTTTTCTTTTGCGTGGCCGTCCAGGCTAATTGGGATTCCGATGAGAAGGAGTAAGGATGTGGTGTTATCGACATGAGAGCTCAAGTTTGGTTCGTCAAAGCATCCGACGAATTGAATTGCGGTCGCAACAGCAGACATTTGGCAGACATTGCTCTTCACGTTCACGTTCAGCGCTCAGCCGGTCGACCTCAGCGTCACTCATCAATTGTTCAGTACGACACTTTAAAAGCCTTTGGATTACCAGCTCTGACAATGTAGAAATGTAGGCGCATCTATCATGTCCGCTTCGTGGAAGAAGCGCATCTATAATCCGCCCCCGCTACCGGTCGAGCTTTGGCTAAGGATCATCGAGACCGCGACGAGTATCCCAGGAATCTTAGAGCCTGAGATGTATAAGATCTCAGATCTTCCTAACGCCGAGACGATACGCTTGCAGCAATTAGAGCTGCGAGCCTCGTTAGCGACGAAGCGAAATCTGGTCCGGGTGAGCAAGGCTTGGTACGCCATGGCCGCACCACACCTCTACGAGACGATCCTTATCGGTCGCCAAAGAACCCTCATGACGCTATGCACTGCCCTGGCGCACTCAAAAGAGAGAGGAGAAACTTCGTCTGGCGAGTCCCATCCGTTGGGATGGTACGCAAAGCGCCTGGATTTCGCCATTCGCGATTCCGAAACTCGGTTCCTCGAGGACCTTGCTAAGGTTATACGATACCTCCCCAACCTCACCATGTTCAACTTCACCCCGCGCGGATACGTAACCTTCGCCACAGCTGATGTCGCGCACGCGTTAGCAGAAACCTGCGGTCATAGCCTGCGGCAGCTGTTCCTCTCGAATCACTGCCTGGAGGAGCGCGATTGGAGGTTGTTGCTATGTTCCGCACCGAATCTGCTAGCTTTAGCGTGTAATAGCAAGCATGGGTTGGCCGGGCTTCCGTCTCTGCGGAGCGGCGCGGCCGCCCCTCTCACCAACCTGCGCAGCCTGGTTGTTCTCTGGGCATTCAGTTATGTGTTCCCCTGGAAGCATAGCGATTCTCTCCCGAATCTTGAGCACCTCGAGCTGCCTTCACGCGAAAATTTCGATGCATTGAGCGCATGCACGCCGATGCCCATACGCGTGCTCTTTCTGCACATTCGACGCATCTATGACCATCCTCGTCAATGGCCCGATATCGAAAGGGACTTTCCCAATGTGTCGCGGCTTGTAGTCTCCTTGGACGAATGGGAGGGCCTTCTGCTCCGTGTTCCTCCGTCTGTCACGTATTTGGCACTGTGTTGCCGTCGACTGCAAGAGAAGGCGAACAATTTCTCGGAGGTCTTTCGGGTGCTTGCTACCCTCAAGAGCCCACGTCTCAAAGTAGTCCGATTTGCTGATCGACGGGTGGGCGTAGAGCTGAGGACTCGCCACCCCGCGGTTCTTGCCCAAGGGCTGGAGCAGATAAGACTCACATGCTCCTTTGTGTTAGAAGATTGCGAAGGACGTCCGTTTTAGTTAAGGTACGTTTATCGACTACTGAGTCAATCGAATATCTTACTTACTCGTCTAGGTGACCCGCGCATTTGTAACATGGTCAACACTGGCTTTATATCTTGATTTCACAATGCTATCATACAGTGCTATCATTATTCATCTTCGAAGCTTCATCGTGAGTTCCCTACCAAGGTGAGCTGAATTTATATTCTGGAAGCACAACACCGCTTGGGCCGCACCCCATCGGCACTTGCAGATGTTTCCATCCCAGCTCTTTTGAGATCCTATCGAAACCCTGTCCTAGAGACCTCGCGCATACTTCAATTACCTATGTGTCACTGATCCTCGCCATCTCTTATATAATGCAGAACAACGTTCCTTTTCCGGCCCATCTCGGCGAAAATGACACCTGCCACCGCCGCCCATTTGCCAAGGTGCAGAATCAAACAGATTCGCTCTCGCTCACCGACTCGGACTGTCAGTTCAATGTAACTGTGCAATCGTTACGACTTTGTGTCTGTGTCTTGTCTCTGTCACTTGGCTGCGGCTGTGTTTAGACTCACCCTACGGGTTTCAAGCTCGCCAAAGTCCGACAACAATTTTCTGCATATGGCAGGCGGTTTGAATCCTCCCGCGGCCAGCCTCGGCACCCTTTCTGGCCGTGGTTTAAGTTTTCCTTTCTTCCACGAACCTCGAGGTTGCAACGCAACGGCAATAAATCTTTGAACGGCGTTTGGCTCGTTTCAATCCGTTCTGGCTGTTGTTCTGTCCGCTTCCCTTTAATTCAGAATTGGGATCCGGACACGCACTGCAGAATGCACTTCTGTAGTAAGACGATAACAGACGATAACGTTATGTAGCATCTACGTCATTGCTCACAATGGCATTCATTCGTCGGCGTACGTAAATCAGTAAAAAAGAAGATAACCACGATGTACAACGAAAGATGTTAATCCGTGATAGGCTCTGTCACTCCTGTGATGCCCACACGCTCAGGTCTGCTCAAGATAAGGCACGGAGAAATCCATGGTTACAGAGGTGCAAGGCAAGATCTTTATATCACTCCGCCGCCTAGATAGGGCCGAAAGTGAGCCATAATTAGGGTGCGCGCTGTAACTATGCCATATCCGGCATGAGCGCGATGCCGATGACAACAAGGGCCAGACCGGGGGTCTCCGAGCCAAATCCTCGAATGCTCCATTTAGTTATGGCGAAGTCGTTTGCGGTATGCCAGGTGTTTGGAAGAGAAAAATCACATTATCACTCGCGAATAGCAACGGCCAGAAGAATGCAACGACTGGCCATTGAGCTGTTGTTGAACAATGAGCTAGCGGGTTTCGTATTGTTGAGGCACAACAACAATTTTCGCTAATTGATAGGCGGGTTTAATGATGCCGATGCCATGTGCGCTTGATAAATAGAAGAGGTCGTCTCCACTCCCTCCTTGTACTTCAACGCCAGCGTTAAGTTTCTTTTTTCCACCTCCCTCCGCCTTCCCTCTCCCGCCTTCCCCTCCCCCACTCTCTTTTCCCGACCCTCCCTCGCACGTCGACCGTTGCCCCTCTTTGACACCACACTTCACCTGTCTTTACCTTCCCGATTAGTCGCCATGCTCTCAATCAAGACCCTCGTCGCCCTCTTCTTCGTCTTCGCCACCCTCGTTGCGGCCGGCCCCATCCCAGCCAACCACAGGCGCATTCGCCGCACCCCCTCCTGCAAGACTGCGTCTGCAGAGACCCACACCAGCGCGAAGGCCGAGGCCTCGCCTGCTGCCAACGACGAGAAGGTGTCTTCTTCCAAGAAGAAGACCAGCACCACTAAGAAGTCTTCTTCGACTAAGACTGCATCCGAGTCCAAGTCGACGTCGACCTCCAAGTCGTCCAACACCACCGGCAGCGCGACCAGCCTCGCGGGCACCCAGCTCCTCGCCGCCCTGATGCCTGTTGCGCAGTCCACGAGCGGCAGCGAAGGCTGGACCACCCTCGCGGGTGTCTCCGGCGCGCTCCCCCTCTCGGACGCCACCTTCCGGCCCACCAGCATCCTGTCGGCGCTCAAGCACCAGTACGTCGCGGCGCCCGATGGCACCCCGTCCATGAAGGCCACCTACCCCGCCGGCTCGTACACCTACGGCCACGAGCCGCAGGGTGGATTCTCCTTCTACTCCCCCGGCCCCAGTGACGTCGACCTGACCACTGCCAAGGAAGCGACCCTCGGATACTCTGTCTACTTCGCCAAGAACTTCCAGTTCAACAAGGGTGGCAAGCTCCCCGGTCTCTGTAGGTTGTTATCTATCCAATTGCGATCCTAGACTCACATATTTATTACAGACGGAGGTGACAACGCCAAGACTGCCCTCAGCTGCTCCGGAGGCCGCCGCTCCAAGACCTGCTTCTCCACCCGCTTCATGTGGCGCTCGGAGGGACGTGGCGAGTTCTACACCTACCTCCCCCAGGTCGCTGCCAACAAGGTGCTCTGCGACGTGAAGCCCATGTCCGACTGCAACGACGTCTACGGTGCCTCCGTCGGCCGCGGCGCGTTCTCGTTCAAGACCGGTGTTTGGAACCACATCAGCCAGCGTGTCCGCCTCAACGATGCCGGCAAGAACAACGGCGAGATCGAGCTGTTCTTCAACGGTAAGAGCGTCATCAACGTCAGCGGCCTCTACCTCCGTGACAGCGCCGCTGGCCGTATCTGGGGTATCCAGATGCAGACTTTCTTCGGAGGTACGTTCTTCATATACCTGTACCGTAAAATCTGTTCCTGACAGGAGCATTTAGGCAACGAAGCGAGCTTCAAGACCCCGGTCACCACCGAGGCGTACTTCTCCCAGTTCTCGGTTGCCATCACCGAGAAGCTCTAATCAAGGAACGACATCGTGGTTTCTTTTCCCCCGGGCTTCCCACACCCTCGACTAACCCATCCGGCGATGGACCGCACTCATTACCGGCCGCTAATACGGCCACACACTCTCTAACCACACACGCACACCATCCCTCCATCGCCGCCACTAATCGCATTTGAAATGTATCCAACACCGCATCGCTCTGTTCTCTTGGATTTCTTGTTCGCCATTACACGCTAGACGCATTCTTATACCCTCATCATTTGGCACGACTCACGACTACCTTATTCTTTCACGATTGACTCTGGGGGACTACTTTACTCGTGGTTTTGTCCGCGCATTGCATGCGCGCTAGTTATGTGGCGGGTCTGCTACCACTTTAGATACATTTACCGCTATTTTCAGGCGCGATTGCATCGTGCCGCTGGGGCGGCGGATGCGGGGGCTTGTCTTGATGGCCTGCTCTTGTACAATGTAAATTTTTTGCACCGCGTTCTTTGTGTGAAGACTTGATGTATACCACGCATGTTCGTGAGAGTCGGTATTACATCTTCGACTCGCAAGTCGCATCTCCGTATGCTGACCAGCTAGATCACATTGACTCACACGAATGATTCTCTAGGTCATTCTATTGGCATCACTTCGAACCATGACCCAGACCATGTATTCGGGGAAACCACCAACGGTAGCAAGGATGAACCTTAGAAGATGATATATGATGGCATTGTAAGAAGATCTGAAGTTAATTTGATCATATTATAGATGTCGCCTGGATGTGAAAGCCGATCGTAAAGTGACATACGCACAAAGCAGACTAAGATCGGATTGCCTGCTTACACGACCAGTATGTAGCTGATAAACGAGTCAGCGAGATATTTGCTTAATTGAATGATTGATAGACATACCATAGCACTAAAATGGACGTCCTTCATAATCTTCTAACACAAAAGAGCACGCGAGTCTTATCCGCCGCAGTCCCTCCTCAAGAATCGCGGGGTGACGAGTCCTCAGTTCTTCGCCAACCCGTCGATCAGCAAATCGGACTACTTTAAGACGTGAGCTCTTGAGGGTAGTAAGCACCCGAAAGACATATGAGAAAGTGCCCGACTTCGCCTGCGGTCGACGGCAATGCAGTGCCAAGTGTGTCACAGGCGGAGGGACCTCGAGCGGAAGAGCATTCCATTCGTCCAAAAAAAATGAAAGGCGCGAAACATTGGGAAAGTGCTTTTCAATATCGGGCCATTGACCAGGATAGTCATACCTGCGTCGAATGTGCAGATAGAGCGCGCGTACGGGAATCGGCGTGGTTTTTACGCTCAGTTGATTGGCAGCTTCACAAGAAGCTAGCTCGAGATGTCGAAGATCAGAGAAAGAATGGGTATGCCGCCAAGGACGCATATGCCCATGTTCCGGGAGAATTATCAGGCTGCGTAGGTTGGTGAGTTGGGCGGCTGCGCTGTCTCGCAAAAGGGGGATTCCGGCAAGCGTATCCGTGCTATGAAACGCTAGGAGATTCGGCGTAGAAGATAGCAACACCTGCCAGTCGGATTCCTGCAGGCAGTGACGCGAGAAGTTCAGCTGCCTCAAGTTAAGACCGCATGTATCTGCCAACGCTCGCGCCACACTAGAGAAGGTGGAATAGAGGGAGGAGCTCACGTATCCGTGTGGATTAAAGTTGAACATGGTAAGGTTGGGAAGATATCGAATAGCCTCAGCGAGGGAATTGAGGAACATATCTCCGGAATCGCGGGCGGCGAAATCTAGACGCTTCGTGTACCACCCCAACGGATGGGACCCGCTGGATGGATTTTCGCCTTTATTCTCCGAATGCATCAGGGTGATACAGAGCGATATGAGGGTCCTTTGCCGGCCGATAATGATCGTCTCGTAGAGGTACGGTGCGGCCATGGCGTACCAAGCCTTGCTCAACCGGACCAGATTTCGCTTCGTCACTAATGAGGCTCGCAGCTCTAACTGCTGCAAGCGTATCGTCTCGGCGTTAGGAAGATCTGAGATCTTATACATCTCAGGCTCCAAGATTCCTGGGATACTCGTCGCGGTCTCGATGATCCTTAGCCAAAGCTCGACCGGCAGCGGCGGTGGATTATAAATGCGCTTATTCCACGAAGCGGACATGGGCCTAAAGTCGACATTGTCAGAGCTGCTAATTCAAATGCTTCGATGTGTCGTACTGAGCAATTGACGAGCAACCCTGAGGTCGTCGAAGTTCAAAGCAAGGTCTGATATTGCGACCGCAGCGAGCTGTTGTTCCACGTCCGAGTCCGTCGTCTTCAAGAATCAAGACTACACACGCAGTCGCGCAAACCGGGAACACCCTAGGAACTGATTATCAAACGCTGCTGCTGCTGTGCTTGATACATAAGACGCGTTTATAACTCACCATGGCCTCTGGAGGAAAGAAGTTGCGCATCGCGTTCGTGCACCCAGACCTTGGAATAGGTGCGTCGTGACTATATCACTTTCTTCCAACCTTACACAAATATCTGGATTAGGTGGTGCAGAGCGCTTGGTGGTCGATGCTGCAGTTGGCCTGCAGTCTTTGGGTCATTCCGTTGACATCTTCACATCGCACCATGACCCAGCCCATGCCTTCGAGGAAACCACTGACGGTGCGGACACAAGCATCAAGACTCGCCGAGTTCACTCACTGATACCGCACTGATAGGAACCCTCCGAGTACATGGAATAACACCCCCAATTCCGCGTGCAATCAAGGGCAAATTCCACATCGTCTTGGCCCATGCCCGTCAATTGCACCTCATCAGTCATGTTTTGTCGCAGGAGTCCGCGTATGATGTGTTCTTTGTCGATCAACTGTCCACTTGCATACCATTTCTACGCACTCTGGCAAAGAAGCGTGTTGTTTTCTATTGTCATTTCCCGGACAAACTTCTTGCGAATGCGTCCTTTACCGAAGTGTTGGCAAGCAAACGCGGTCTCTCTCTTTTGAGGCGGTTATATCGCCTCCCGATGGACTGGCTTGAAGAGGCTACGACTAGTGCGTGTAGCTCGACGCTCTAAGAGCTCTTATACTTACTCGCGTGTTCCAGCCCAGTCCGACGTAATCCTTGCTAACTCCAAGTTCACCGCGGCCGTCACGAAAGCAAACTTTGCATCATTGCGAGAAGCGCCAAAGGTGGTGTATCCGGGGCTTAACATTGCTGCCTACAGCGTATCTGTGGACAGATCAGATGTCGATGTCATGCAAGTCTCGTCGTAGGTGATTTGGGACATATTGTTTGTGCATGTCTGACTGAGGTTGGTCAGTGATCGCCCAACGTTCTTATCTCTCAATCGATTCGAGAAGAAGAAGAATACGGCTCTTGCTGTCCAGTCTTTTGCTTTGCTGCGCAACAAATTCCCCACAGCAAAGGAGATGCGACTTGTTATAGCGGGCAAGTCATTCATAACATCAACCAAAGCGACCCGTTAATATACACCTGCAGGTGGCTATGATCCTCGGCTACAAGACAACATCGATTGCTTGAAATCACTTACAGAGTGTGCCTCTACAAACTCCCTCACTTACAACATTGTCGTGCCTTCGACATCTCGGATAGACGTGCCATTATTTCCCTGCACTCCCGCCAACCCCGACATCCTTTTCCTTCTCAACTTTACAACATCGCAAAGAACGGCGTTGCTCACAGCAACCTCAACGCTAGCTCTCATGTACACACCGACCAACGAGCACTTTGGCATTGTACCCATCGAAGCCATGATATGTGGGCTTCCGGTTTTAGCCACAAACACTGGCGGTCCTACAGAGAGTGTAGTGGACAAACCAAATAAAGATAAAACCGGGTGGCTACGCGCCCCTGATGCACAACTTTGGGCAGAGGCACTTGGCGAAATCGTCGGACTGACAGACGGCGAACGGCGCGCGATGAGTGCACGAGCAAAAACTCGAGCGGTAGAGAAGTTTGGCATGAATGCCATGGCCAGAGGCATGGAGGTTGCGCTGGAGGAGGCTGTAGCGATGGGACCCGTTCCTTTACCTTGGTCATTGCGATTCCTTGCCATCCTTGGCTTGCTGGGTGCATTCTGGATAGGATTACGGATATGAATGTGGACGGATTATATTTATACACTAATTCTATTTTTTCCCGGACTAGTCGCATGATAGAGCGAAGCCGCGGAACCAAGCGTACTGATCTCGTGGGGTGGCATACTTCGATTCATGGCCTCCGAAGAACGTGCTGTCGTGAATGTCAGCTATCCTGGTGTTGCGCGATGATACAATTTGCAATGCTCGCCTGAAGAATATGCCAGAAAACCCGATAGGTTGTGCCATGGGCTTACTCTCGATTATGGCTATCTCGCCTTGATCTTCTGGAGCGAAGAGGACTGCAGTGACAGTTGAGGCTGGCGACACTTCGATGACAGGACTTGCAGCTACAGTAGCAGTGGTGGTGACGATAGCAACCTGTGCGGGCATTTGACGAGGCTCTTGTGGTGAATATAACCTGTTTGGCGGATGGGCAGTAGGCGATGGAAGGAGTGCTTGAGAATTCGCCGAGCGCTTCAAATTCATGATGTCCTGCGGATGCAACACTTGGGACAAGCCACCGAGAAGCGAACCTAGAACGCCAGTTGGCTGGGGACTTTTCAGCGGCTTGGGTGGGTTGGGAACATCACGATAGAAGACGTCAGAGCGGTCAATAATCCGGGCACCATTAACGTCTAAGATGAAAACACCGTCTTGTTTGCCAGGAGTGTTCAACGTGACAATCTGACGAAGATGGGTCCAGCCTCCAGCAGCGTAACGAAATGAACCCCGTCCGATAGAGAATCCATACGCCGCATCGCATACGGACCGAGGGTCAGAGCAGAGAGCCTTCGTTTGTTTCGCCTTGGGGGCGTACTAGTGGCAAAATAAAACTGTGAGCAGATGTAGAGTGATAAGTCGAACTTATAGCCCACCAGATACAGCTCGCCCATTCCATCTGGCCTCCACATCAACCGAGTGCTGAAGCATGTGGTCGCGCTATTTCCTCCAGAGCATCCCGTATGTCCTCCATAAAGACCGGGTAGCTTCCCGCCAAGAACCCAGTCGTAATTCGCAGGAAAGAACACGCTATACTCGAAAGACACATTACTGGCAGTTTGCAGCGCGATGGGGGTCGCATAGAACTCCGCACCCCCTTGGGGCTTTTTCGCGGGGTCGATAGAATGGGCAGGATACAGCAGACGCAGCGCAGAACTCGAATTGTCCCATGTAGTCAAAGCAACAGCTACAATTTCTGCAGAGGTGGTAGGTTGGGTGACGGAAGCCGCGGTAGTAGCACTTGCATTGGCCGGGATACCCTTGACAATTTGAAGATTTTGTTTGCCACCCGGAAACGCAGAAACATTGAAAGCCGCCAGATCTGTCATTTGCGGGGGTGCTGCCCACATTAAGGAGGGGGAGGATTGGGGAGTGGAAGATGTAGGCGCGGATGCGGGAATTGCAGTGATTGTCTCGACTATGGTGGTGATCAGCGCAGAGACGGTGATCGTTGCCTGGGGCTCAGTGACGAATTCAGTGACCGTGACCGTATCACTGGGCATCTGGCTCGCGGCATTGGTCGTAATCGTATCAAGCATAGATGACGGTGAAGGTAGTAGAGAAGATAGAACAACAGGCGCAGAACTTGTAGCTAGTGTTACAAGCATGTCGGACGAGGATCCAGCAACTGACGGGGCTAATGTTACTGAAGAAGGGGCATCTAAAACGTCGTCGTTAGACGCGGGTGCCGCGTCAGTGGTCAAGCTGAGAGAAGAAAGCACAAGAAGAGATAACTTTGCAAAGATCATGAGCGACTTCATGGCAGAGTGCAAGACATCCAAGGCGGGGCGACTGAAAGCGTGGGTGGGAGAGGCTGACCACTCACTAGACCCCGCATCCTAACGGAGCCCACGATTAGAGTGAGTTTAAAATCAGACCAGGCATCCCACCAGTCTTGAAACTAGACGTTTCGCAGCCTATTAGCGATATATATGATCTGGATTACACTGTAGTCACAGAAGAAATGTCAGCTTTCGAACAAAAATCACTACTTACAATCTCACCTACACGTATCAAGTCCCGTTCTCTTGGAAACCAATGAATATAGCGGGTAGCATTCACATGTACTCTACAAGGCCCCATTTCTGGACCATCCGCTTCATCCATGTTTGGATAAATTCTCCATCCTTGAATATTCCGCTGGGCAAAGAACCGTTATGCATAGAATCCAAGAGAATTTTGCAGTTCTGGAGGGACGTGATTAGGCCTGCACCGCAAGGCCGTATAACACGTACTATTGGTATCAATTCAGTACCGCGTGGCTTCATAGGCACGAACAAGCCACCCGCTCGAAGTGACTCGGCAGCCTCTTTCTCGCAGTTCTCTAACTTGAGCAAATTTTCATGAAGCTTACGTTCATTCTGCGGTCAACAGTTAAAGTTAAGAAGGATAAATGATAAGACTTTTCCTCACTGCCTTTGCAGCTTCGGCATCAACATTTGCTGAATTATTTATGGTTGTTTGGCGAAGGTACAGCTGAAAGATGCACACGCAGGTGGCCTTGTCTATGATACCTATGATATACGACGATTGAAGTCAGGATTTTATTGTAGATGACGATAAGTCTCATACGTACTAATTTGCTCATCCTCTAATTCGAGTACCACGTCTGCAATGAGCGACGCACAGAGCTCCTGCGGCGCGACATCATAACGGCATGCTAACAAAGCGTCATAGAGACCTCTCCCAGGCCGCATTAAAGCAGCAGTGTCGGCCTTTAGCGCGTCGCCGGAGGGGGTCCGAAAAGCTCGGCCCACGAAGAAACGCGTGTGGGCATAGATGAGAGGGCTTAAGCGTTGCCCATCTTCAAAAAGCGTGTGTATTTCGTCATTCTGAGGGCTTAACCTCTCCCACTCCATGATCCGTCGCATCATTCGCATTGCGTTCTTTGCCACTCTGTCATCGCAACAGTGTCAGCTTTACTGTGTGGTCTTGAATGGGTTACATGCGCATGCACCCTAACGAGCACCCCTCTACTTGAGGTGTCAACTTGAATCCACATGCGACCGTTAGAAGCTCTTCGGTAGTAATCCGAAAAGATTTCGCAACAAGCAGAAGGGTGGTAAACTGGATAGTCCATTGTTCGATCATGGCGGTGGCAGCTTCATCTTGCGATTGTTCTTTCGAATCGGAGCTGACCCGCCAGGTGCCAGCAGTGGGCTCGAGGTCAGACAAACAGAGATAAATGTAGTCGCCAGTCACGAGCGCCAGTATCGAATACCATATCTCTACGGGTAGAATGGCGTGGGAGGCAATCACAACAGCTTCTACAGGGCTCATGATAAAGTACAGAACAGTGCAAACGTCGAACCAGCAAAAGTAGAAGATGGTGAAGGAACGAGCAAGAGTTGCGCCATCTCAATTTCCAAATCTGCCACCAGGTACACATGGTCCTTTTGAATTCTCATCATGCCACCGCATGGGATGCTTGAATCGTTTCTTCTTGTTAACCTGCCCTTTCACACTGTCTTCTCGATACAATGAGCCCTCCAATTGATCTCAAGGAAGTCGTTGACTCAGAAATCAAGTGCGCAATGCATCTTTGTCGAGCGAGAAAGGCACCCTAATTATGATTTATACAACTCATCGCAGGGAATGGCATTTCCGTGAGCAAGGCTATTCAGCTTGTATTGCCTCAATGATTAATTTTACGAACCCCCAGATATCTATTTCCACCAGCGTAACGCAGATGAGCACCATGCTGCTCTTCAACTACGTGACGCGGTGCTCCGTTTGAGGCATCAAGGAGCCTTCGTAGCCGTGCCTCTGTTCAGAGTTAACACCGAGCCTATGGGTCCTCATCCTTGTGGTACGTAGGATGGAGTGCGTTTGGAAATGCTTAAACAATGTCACTAGGATCGTATGAGATATGGGTCCCGGCCGAGTCCTTCGGCGCCGTGTTCTCATACCTCTGCCTCAATCGCGGCGATCTCAGGTAAATGGTTATCAAGCAACTTGCATCACCTATGACTCAAAGCTTGTGCAGCGTTCTCGTGCATCCTTTGACGCGGGAGCAGGTATGAATCTCGCTTGTCATTTGGCGTTGATATGCTGATTCTGTTTCCATTTCTGCAGAGAAAGTAAGCAGGGCGCTGATCATCTATAGGGATTCGCGCTGATATCTTCGTGAAGGGACCATGAAATTCGAAATGCCTGGCTTGGGCCCTCGTTCCCCCTAGATCTCTCTACACTTCCCCTGAGAAGTGATGAAGTTCCACTCCAGTATCCAAGTCTGAGTGTGTATTTTTCCTTAGAAAATTTTAGGCCTATGTTGATATCTGACAATTTTTTTCAGAGCTCGGCTACTCTAGCACGGTTCCTGATTTTACATTGGATGAACGTCGTAAAATGGGGGCTAGGGTCGAGGAGATTCTCAAAGGTGAGAAGGAGGCCGCCAGGGCGCCAATTGACCAGTAAGGAAGATCTTGATCATGAATGGGTAGGTCTTGGGCGATACATGGTCAATATTTGGTTACCCCAGCATCTTCCCTGCCTATGTATACTATACAACTACGTTGTGGAATCCGGCATGTCCATAAATGCCGTAACAAATATATCGAGCCGGCACGTTTCCGACTTGACGAACTTGTGCTTTTCCCGTCACGAGTCATGTCTTTACACTTCACTTCGATCCGACAGCCATACTATGATCAACGATACACATAGAAACGATGATGCTGGTCAGAGACGTGCCTTGCTGTGGAGCCCTGCCGGCCATTGCGTTTACGTGCATATCCAGGGCTATCCGATATCGAGGATCACAGCGCGGGAAGGCCTCGTCCTGGCATCGCAAACTGTGTGATAGTTATCAAACTCGGTGAGTAATACGTCAATGCACACTTGAGTGAAAACTGAAAAATGGAGGTAGGAACCTCATCGATCGTGCATGAGAAGACGCACCAGCCTCTGCTCTCTACATTAGCTGCCGTCGTTGAAACCGTCATACACCTTCGCAGCCAGGGGCACAAAGTGATCCTTGTAAGCTCTGGTGCCATCGGAGTTGGTTTAAAGCGCATGAACTTGGAAAGCAAGCCAAAAAGTTTGTCAGGGAAACAGGCAAGTATTTTTTTTATATCGGCAACGCCTCAGCACTGACCGCTTTGTTTAGGCCCTTGCTGCCATCGGACAAGGACGGCTGATAGCTTTGTGGGATAACCTATTTGGCCAATTCGAGCAGCCTATTGCACAGGTTCTTCTTACTCGGGGTGACATATCAGATGTGAGTCTTTCCCATAGCCTAGCTATCTTGCATCTAATTGACCATCGGCACAGCGAACACGATACCTCAATGCCGTCAACACGTTCAGGGAGCTGCTACACATGGGCGTTGTGCCCATTGTCAATGAGAATGATACCATCTCAGTCAGCGTAAGTCCATTCTACCTCCAACCAATTCGTTCGAGAAATAACAGTCATGTAGGAAATCAAATTTGGTGACAACGACACCTTGTCAGCTATTACTGCTTCCATGGTT